>JAJIBD010038546.1:0-100017 GCA_021461705.1 Cryptotis parvus
TTGGATTTCCTCTTTGATTTCTTTTATGACTTGCTGGTTGTTCAGCAGTGAGCTGTTTAGTTTTCAGGTACTTGGTATTGGTCTCCATTTTGTGTAAAATTAACTTCTATTTTCAGTGCATCATGGTCTAAAAAAATAGTTGGCACAATTTCTATCTTCTTGATTTTATGGAGGTATGATTTATGGCTCAGCATGTGATCTATTTTGGAGTATGTTCCATGTGCACTGGAGAAGAAAGTGTATTCAGCTTTTTGGGGATGAAATGCCCTGTATATGTCTACCGGCTCTCTTTCTTCCATCTCCTCTTTTAGGGCCAGTATTTCCTTGGTAACTTTCAATCTTGTTGATCTATCCAGGGTCGATAGAGCAGTGTTGAAGTCTCCCAATTGTGTTGCTGTCAATGTCTTCTTTGAAGTCTATTAGTAGTTGTTTTAGGTATTTTGCTGGCCCCTCGTTGGGTGCATATATGTTTAATAGCGTGATTTCTTCCTGATATATGCATCCCTTGACTATTAAGAAGTGACCTTCATTGTCCCTTCTGACCTTCTTTAGGCTGAAGTCTATGATGTCGATACCAATATGGCTATACCCAGCCCTTTTGGATGGGTTGTTTGAGTGAAGGATTGTTTTCCAGCCTTTTACTTTGAGCCTGTCTTTGCTCTGATTGTTCAGGTGTGTTTCTTGAAGGCAGCAGAATGTCGGATTCAGTTTTTTGATCCATTTTGCCACTCTGTGTCTCTTAACTGGGGCATTTAGACCATTGACATTGAGAGAGATCATTGTCATGGGATTTTGTGCCATCTTTCTGTATAGGTTGGTTGTTCTTTTGGGTCATGTCTCATCTTATAGTAGATCTTTCAGTCCTTCTTTTAAGGTTGGTTTTGATCTTACAAAGTTCCTAAGCTGTTGTTTATACAAGAAGTTGTATATCTGTCCTTCAAATCTGAGTGAGAGTTTAGCTGGATAAAGAATTCTTGCTGAGGCATTCATTTTATTAAATTTTTTTTACTATATCTCACCACTGCCTTCGAGCTTTGAGGGTGTCTTCTGAGAAGTCTGCTGAAAGTTGAATGGTTGCTCCTTTGTATACAATTTCCTTCTTTGATCTTGCTGCCTGAAGAATTATGTCTCTGTCTATGGCATCCATTACTTTGACTAGGGTGTGTCTTGGGGTCTTTCTATTGGGGTCTCTTCTTGCTGGTACGCGTCAGGCTTCCTGGATCTGGATGCCTTCATCCTTTAACTCGGGGAACTTTTCAGCCAGGATGTTTTTAACTGTTTTAATTTCCTTGGGGTTACTTTCCTGTCCCTCTGGGACTCCAATAATTCTTATGTTGTTCCTGCCTGGCTTCATCCCATTGTTCTCTGTTCCGTTGCTGATCCATTTTCCAGTCTTTTTCCATCTTATGTAGTTCTTTGAGTGCTTTCTGCAGCTCATCTTCAGTCTCACTGATTCTCTCTTCCTCTGCTGTCATCCTACAGTTGAGAGCCCCTATTGTGTTTTTCATTTCATCTACTGAGTTTTTAAGCAATGATATTTCTATTTGCATGGTTCTCATTTCTGCTCTCATTTCCTCCTGTAATTTATTTACTGCCCTTTCAACTGCTTCGTTTATGTTCTCCTGTATTTTATTGGACATCTGCTCCATTTTTTGTTGAGCTTCTTAAGCATCCTACCAATTTCTTCTCTAAATTCATTGTCAGAGAGATCATGCACATCTTCTGCATTCTTTTTGAGTCTTCAGGGTTAATTCCTTCATCTGTTCTTCGAACTGGGGATCTGCGTTTTTCCCCCATGGTGTTTTGCGTGTTCAGGGATAGATTCCTCTAGAGTACTGTTTCTTTTTCTTAAGGATATTACCTTCCCTCGATGTTGAATTTCCTAGTTTTTGTATTAATATGCCGTGTGTGAGCAGTCATCCACCCAGCCAGCCGCACTCCCCAGGGAGAATACCTGAGGCGGAGACAGGCTGGTGTGAGAGTGCCAAAATGTCTGTTTACTTCTGCTTCTGCTCGGACTTCTGGGGGTTGTAGTTCCACCTTCTGCCGAGGCCTGGGGCTCTACCACGACCACAGGCACCCGCCAGACCAGCCACACACCCCATGGAAAATCTCTGCCATCTAATTTTTTAAATTATTTTTATCCATTCCATAATAGAAATAATCGTGAACCTTCTAAGTATCTTTAAATTATGACATGCTGCCAAAGTAGCACTTTTTAAAATTTTTCGTTTCTGCTTTCCAGAGGTAAGGTTCATGTGCTGTTCTCCTGTACCGTGTTACAAAATATCACAGTTACTTCAGAAACTACATAGAAATTCCTATCCTGTGGATTAAGTTATGATTCATATAAAGTCTTTCACACAGTGATTATTGAGTCTTGTGAAATATTAGGGAATTAAAATCAAAATTTTGCCAACAACTTCTACTGCATCTGTAAAACATAGAAATAAAATATTCCAATTTTAGCCAACAACTAACTTCCCTTGTCACTTGTATCACTTGTCCTCCCATTGTTCATCGATTTGCTCGAGCGGGCACAAGTAACATCCCCATTCATTGGAAATGAGGTAAATCATTGTTACTGTTTTTAGCATATTGAATACACCACGGGTAGTTTGCCAGGCTCTGGCATGGCTCTGGGTTCATCCAGGGGACCCGTCAGGCAAAAGATACACATGACAACCCTTTAATGTATGTTCTGTAATCCATAGTCTGGAAGGGAAGGAAAAGAGAAAAGAGAGAGAAAGGGGAAAGAAATAAAGAACCTTGTCATGGAGGTGGGCTTGGGGAGGGGGAGGGAACCGGGGACGTTGGTGGTGGGAGATGGGCACTGGTGGAGGGATGGGTGCTGGAACACTGTATGATCAAAACCCAAATATGAACTTTGTAATAGTATATCTTTGTAATTTTATATCTCACGGTGGTATAATAAAATACTTTAACAAAAAAGAACCTGCCATAGAGGCAGGCCAGGTGAGGGAGGAGTGAATTGGGGACATTGGTGGTGGGAAATCGGCACTGGTGGAGGGATGGGTGCTGGAACATTTCCAGTGTTCCAACTTCCCTTGTAATTTGAGAAATTATCTGACTTAATATTTTAAAAGTTTCATATGCCTTTGAACCTTTATTACATATAAAGTAATACTTAGATAAATTAAATAAATTTTAATTTGTTTAGTTAATAATGATTTATATACTAATAGTTAACACTGGTATTGGAATATTTGATAAATTGTGAGATAAGAAATAATGATAGAAGGATAACAGTTATATCTACTCTGATTTCAACATCTAATTTCCTTTGGGATATTGCTTTGGACAACTTATAGATACATGGGGTGTTTACAAATTCACTAAAAATCGATGTTAAATCTTGCCTTTTCCTACCATGATCCTTTAACAATGCTTGTGCTAATGTTTTCAAAAGAAAATGTTACAGACAAAAAGATACACATGACAACCACTTAATGTATGTATTGTAATCCACAATGTGGAAGGGAAGGAAAAGAGAGAGAGAGAGAGAGAGAGAGAGAGAGAGAGAGAGAGAGAGAGAGAGAGAGAGAGAGAGAGAGAGAGAGAAAGGGAATTAAGAACCTGCCATGGAGGCAGGCTAGGGGACGGGGGAGGGAATCGGGGACATTGGTGGTGGGAAATGGGCACTGGTGGAGGGATGGGTGCTGGAACACTGTATGACTGAAACCCAAATATGAACATCTTATGAATATCTTTGTAATTGTATATCTCACGGTGGTATAATAAAATATAAAAGAAAATGTGACTCAGGCCATCATACAGTTCTCACAGAGAAATGCCGTGATTCCGGGCATGCAGGTGAGATGTCGCTGAGCAGAGTGGCGAAGTCTTGGCCATTTCATCTATTTGCTCTACCCTGAGAACTCCACAGGTCTGCAGTTGTTTCCTGCCTGATTTCAGTTTGTAATCATCCCTATTATGTATTTTATTTATAAAGAGAGCAAGCTGATTTGAGGATTTGCATAGTATGAGATTTTTACTATTACTGTCTGGTTTCAAAACTCAGGTTTTTCTTCCCAAGTCACTTTTACCTTGGAAGGTGCCCTTCCGTTTTCAGTGGCTCTGTTTAGAGCACAGACCAGCTGAACAAGCTGCTGACTTGCGGAGAGGAATTCCAGGAAGTTATTGGAGCAGGCTGTTTTCCAATAATGCTCCCTTGCACGGACTCACTTCAGTGCTTGTTTTCAGATAGCCATTACACTGAGATCATGATGTGATTTCCTAGAAGTATAGGCAGTGCTTTTGACTGAGGTTTTCTAATTCAAAACTTTCTCTTAATACAGTTTTTTTTCTGGCATGTGATGAGACATTTTGGTGGCCCCTGTAAACAGGATTCTATGTACATCTCTTGGTGGAGTGCTTTGTAAAGTTATTGTTTTCACGTCACTTTGTTTTAGATATTAGGCATAAATGATACTGTTTTTATGTTTTACTTCAAGATAGTTTAAGAACATGAGTAGTAAATTATTAATTACCCCTATTAATTCCATCAATCATCAACAGTCACAAATAGTCTATGGTGGGCAAATGTTGCAGTAAGTACTTTAGACATGTGGAAAGCTGTCTTAGGGGAGCTCCAGTGAGATCGTTGTGTCAGGTGCCGAGGGAGACAGCTCAAAGGCTGGAGTTTAGGCTTTGCATTCAGAAGCCTTGGGGCCCATCAGTACTGCAGTCCCTCAGGCGTCACAGCAAGTAACTATGGAGCACCACCAGGTACAGGTCCAAAAAATTTAAAAAAAAAAAAAAACCTTTTCTGAGAGAGCCAAGTAGCACTGCCACTGAGAAATCTAAATGAGTTTTCTCAGCAATAGTTATGCTCTTGCATGAATTTAGGTGTAACGAAACACAAGAGTCCTCAGTTCTGTCTTAGATTAACTCCCAGTATTGACCCCCCAGTTATTGAGCTTTTATCTTTCAGGAATTTGGTGATTACTTGGTTCTGAATGCCCTTTTGGAGTAAGAAATTAATATAAGGTTTTGGGGATGTGTATGTTATTCATGTAATATGATCACAGGCTTCAAGATCACTTGGAAGTCTTTGAATCTTAGTTCTATATTTTTCTGCCTAGATATCTGAAGTTCAGATAGGCCGAATGACTGGTTTAAAGTTGCGTAGCCAGTTAAGGATTGAAACAATTTCAAAAATAGTCCTTCCCAATAGCATAAAGAACCTGGTGATACCCTTCCTTCTGATTGCTCCCATCTGCCAGTCAAGATGACATTTGTCTTCACCAAATGGTATATGAACCACATAGAGTAAAGAACTGGAAATTTGCATTTCTTAGAGGTCTCCTTTCATGGGCTAAAAAATATGTAGATGTAGATGGAACTTAAAGGAGGGCACCTTTCTTTTCCCCCTTGTAAGGCTCTAGCTTATGACGGAAAGGTCAATTGTAGGCTATGTATCATGAGTAACCTGATGTGCACAGTTGGCTTCAGTAGATGAAGTGATCCTATTAAAGACAGATTCATTCATGTTAACTCTCCATAAAACCCTTCAGAAGTTCACTGCATGCCAGGGATTTTTCTTTAGGCTCAAACAAAAACAGACTCAATGCCCCTGGCTCCCAGTGTACAGAGAACAGGAACCGATACATATCCTAGTATATCTCCCATTGGGTCTGTCAGTGGCAGTGCGGCTCAGCTACTGCAGTTGCTCTGGTTAACAAGCTTTATTCCTCTTGCAACGATTCCTTGGGCATGACTGTTGTGTCTGCTCACAGAGAAGCCCCAAACAATGATATTGGGCATTTAATGGGTCATATAAAGTATGTCTTGGCCCAGATGTAATTTATTAGTAAGAGATTATTTGCTAATCAGCAAGACTCCTGGAGATATAGTGATTTTCCTTCTTTTTAAAGTTGCCAAAGGAATTCAGCTAGAGTTAAGCTCAGCTCAAGTTGTTATGAAGAAAAGTGAGATTTATTATTATGATTTTTAAAAAGCCAGCATCCATGACTTCCTTTTTAGGAAAAACACATATAACTTAAATAATTCATAAAAATAGTTTTTAACTGACTGATGGATTCACGTGTCACAGATAGCCTGCTCCTCTCCACTGTGAACTCTACAATTCAGACAAATCAACCTCTTTCATGTCCACAAAGGGCTCATCCTCACTGATTTCCCACCTTTCACAATGCTACATCATCACTTTGTATATTTACAGAGAAAATTGGTTCACAACATTGTGTACGGTCTAGGAGTGAGTTGTAAACCTCTACAAATGCCTGTGTGTTACCATATCTGCCACCAAAGGTCTAATTGACTTCTACCATGCCCATTCCATCAGTTCATTCCCACTCTCTCTGATAATCACCTTTCATCATGTTTCATCATGTTTTACAGCAGAGGAATTTTTCTTTGTATCCATTTTCCCATATTATTTCACAGGAACCATTGCCTATTCAAAGGGGAAGGAAGAAAGACAATCCCCACATTTCAGGGGATAATGGGTGGCCCTTAAACCCCATCTCTAACCACTTATCTGTTAATGATCAAGTGTGTTATTTCCAGACAGTGGCAATAGAATCTTGCTGCAGTGAAATGAAAGTCCATAAATCTTTTGGCATTAATGTCTCACCATTCATTTATCTGTGTAAGAAAGTCTGAGTGCCTTAAGTTAACCAAGGTATCAGCAAGTTTCTAAGGAGAAACAGTTGAAGGTGATTGTCTCATGGAGTGCATGATCTTTGCTCAGAAGCAGAGCTCCACTCTCCCATCATTGCTACAGAACTTACTGTCCAAAAAGTCCACATGCATCTTCTGGCATAATTTCTCTATTTCCCAGAAACAGATTAATCTGTACTTTTCTTTAGGCAATATCATTGTCTGGTTTCCTTTCTACATTGGGCAGCTGTGAACTTCAGTAGGGAAGGAACCACCATTAAATATGTTGTGCTCCTGCCAGTGTCAGGTCACTTGATCACTTGAATCCTGTTATTCATCGATTTGCTCGAGCGGGCGCCAGTAACATTTCTATTGGACCCTATCACGTGCCAATGTAGCCCAATGGCATCTGGTTGCTTCGGGAATATGAAGAGCCTCAAACCGTTCCTTCAGGGTCTTGACAAGGAAGTCTGACCATCTTGTGGGTGCGCGGCCACGTGATCTTTTGACATCCCGTGGGATCCAGTCTGTAATGGCTCTAGTCCAGCGGTTGTCTCCAAATCACATTACATGTCCAGCCCATCTGATTTTCGATGCCTTGGCAAACGAGACAGCATCCCTGATTCTGGAATAGCGACGGAGGTCAGAACTCGGATTCCTTCTCTCACTTGAGTGAGGCGTGATATTCCAAGCATAGCTCTTTCGATTCCTCTCTGGGAGACCCAAATAGAATTCTCATCCTGCTTTCGTAGGGCCCAGGTCTCTGAGGCATATGTTAATGCAGGGAGAATGGTACACAGGATAAATATTTTGTTAAGAAAATATAGTACAATTCAAGGAATTATAAATTTGCAACGTGCACTTAAAACCTTAAGTGATGAACTTCTAATATTAAAATTCCGAGCCTTGTTATAGGCCATGAAGAAGATATTTTGTAAATAGATGAGTAAAAGAATGATTGAAATAGGGGTCCAGAGAGATAGTAGAGCAGATAGGATGCATGCCTTGCAAACAGATGACCCAGTTCAATCCCTGACACACCATATGCTCGCCTAAGCCCTACCAGAAGTGATGCCTAAGCACAGCCAGGAGTAACTCCTGAACACAGCTGGGTGTGGCTTAAACCGAAAAGAGGGTTAAGATAAATAGAATATGAAGTGATACCAGTGCCTGATATATCCTGCAGATTAACCCCTTGTTGGATGGGTATTGGGTGAATATCCTTTCCCACTCTGTGGATTGTCTTTGTATCTTGGTCACCATTTCTTTTGAGGTGCAGAAGCTTTTCAATTTTACATAATCCATTTGTTTATCTTTGCTTCCATTTGCTTGGTCAGTGGTATGCCGTCTTTAAAGATACTTTTAGTTTCGATGTCGTAGAGCATTTCTCCTATGTTTTCTTCGATGTACCTTATAAATTCATGTCTGATGTTGATTGAGATCTATAATCCATTTTGATCTGACTTTTGTGCATGGCATTAAAAGGAGGTCTAAAATAACAGCCAACCCCATCAAAAAAATGGGGGAGAAGAAATGAACAGAGGCTTCCAAAAAAAAAAAAAAAATTTGAATGGCCAAAAGGCATATGAAAAAGTGCTTTTCATATTTAATCATCAGGGAGATGCAAATCAAAACAACAATGAGGTACCATCTCACACCACAGAGACTGGCACACATCCAAAATAGCAAGAACAATCGGTGCTGGCATGGATGTGGGGAAAAAGGGGACTCTCATCCACTGTTGGTGGGAGTGCCGACTGGTCCAGCCCTTTTGGAAAACAATATGGGCATTCCTCCGAAAACTAAATATTGAGCTCCCATTTGATCCAGCAATAGCACTCCTGGGAACGTACCCAAGATACCGAAAAACACATAGCAGAAACACTATCTGTACTTTTTATTCATCTCTGCGCTATTCACTATAGCTAGAATCTGGAAACAACCTAAATGCCCGAGAACAGAGGACTGGCTAAAGAAACTGTGGTTCATCTACACTATGGAATACTATGCAGCTGTCAGAAAAGACGAAATTAAGAAATTTACCTGCACATGGATGGACGTGGAGACTATCATGCTGAGTGAAATTAGTCAGAAGGAAAAGGACAGATATAGAATGACTGCATTCATTAATCGGATATAAATTGATACCAGTGTTTTATTAAATGTGGGAAATGGTAATGGCAGATTAAAACTCACCATTGAATATACACAAATAGACTTAAGTGATAAACTCTAAATATCTGCAGGGCTAGCCACAATGTGTAAAAGAAGAGGGAGAGAGATGCAGAGACAGAGAGAGAAATAGAGAGAAACAGGGCTACCTGCTATTGAGGCAGCCTTGGGGTGGGTGGGATAGGGTGGGGTACATTGGTGGTGGAAATTGGGCTCTGGTGGAGGGATGGGTGCTGGAATACTATATTACCAAGAACCAATTATGAACACCTTTGTAATTGTATGTCTCACGGTGGTATAATAAAAAATTAAAAAAAGAATTGCAAAAAAAGATAAATAGAATATATGATATACTTTATCTTTAAGATATGTATTTGTAAATAAAAAAATCAAAACTCTCTTATGTTGACACTGACATTTACTACTTGTTGGCTCAAACTTTGTAATGGCTTAATTAATACCAATTGCAACACTAGCATCAAAATGTTAAAGAATGAGTCATTAAGTTTAAAAAATGCAGGTTGCCTGGAATAAAAAAAACATTGGCATAAACTACAATACTAGGTTATTGCCAGTTAAGACCAAAGTCTAAAATTAGTATTAGGCGGAAAATAATGGGACGTTATCTATAATGACTTCAAAAGCTTAAAAACTAGGCTAAAATACTTATTATCACATAATGCAGCTTTTGCAGTCTGGCCTGACAACCAATGAAATTGATTTGCTTTCCATTGACATAGTGGTTGCTTTGCATGCGATTAACTTACAATGGTTCAATCCTGGTACTGCATGTGGTCCCTGCAGCATCTCCAGTAATGATCCCTAAGTACACAACCAGGAGTAAGTACTGAACATAGGTGGGGTGTGTCCCAAATTATTCCCCTCCCACCCCCCAAAATCCATTGAAATTGTCCAGATGGTTTTAAACATCCTTTCCTAGAATTATTTTTCCTCTTATTTATCACGAGTTTCAATATAAAACAATATTAAATCACTCTATGAACTATCTATAACCATTTATTTTCATAAGTACAAAAAATTCTCTGAAATATGACACTTTCAATTAGAATCAAAGAACTTCATATTGAGTTGTAGCCCATAGGTTATGTCTGTGATTGACTAGGTTAATGTGATTTAAAACATTACTTTCTGATAGACTGAAAGTATAGGGATAGAATTTAGAATAGTATAGGTAAATGGAGAGTTAAAATGCCCATTTAAGCTTTTTCTCTCAAATATCAAATATCTTAATTGAGCTTTGGAAAGACGTTGGACCACATTCAATTTGCAATAAAATTCCTTAATAAGATTTTATGGTACAGAAATTCCTCCTTGTGCATTTTAGAGTAATAATTTTTTTAACTCAGGTACAGTACACTGGAACACAACCATGAACAGAATGGGCACTTGCAAGTATCAGATAGTCTTTTGATAAGAGAAGAATATCTTCTCAAGTTTAGACACATAGCAGTGCTGTCTAGAGATTGAAAAGACAGCACATTATAACAGAGGTTCAAACTGGTCCCTTGTAGGTTTATACTGTTTTCTTTACAAAGTTCAAGGAAGACAAAATAAAACAAAACCTACAAAAAGACTTAGCTGCCCAGTGCCTTTAAAATCAGAATTATTCACAGAATATTTTGAATTTCTGGGCAAAATCCTCAAAATTCTTTCTATTTTGCATTCTCAACAAAATGGAAGAAGAGAGTACCGATTGATCATTTTATAGCAGGAAGACATGCTGAAGAGCAGATGGATATAGATTTTATGTGTGTCTAGGGAAGGAATAAACATCCTTTCCTAGATCTATTTTTCCTGAAAATTATCATGGAAAATTGCCAACTGCTCTGGGTCACTTGCTCCCAAATACACATTGAGTGCAGTCTTTGGTATACAATGTAGAGAGGGGTTGTTCAAAGCCAGTAAACTGAAGCAGCACCATGTCCTATAGAATACTTCAAAAGTGTGATTAGAACGATCTTATGAGTCACAAGAATAGGTTAGGAGGTTGGGGTCTGTCAGGGATGCCGCTGGCGTCCCCAGCAGTACCAGGAAGCGAGTTCCCTTCTACCTCCGAAGCTGGTGGGGACTGGATGAAAACTCAGGAATCTGGCGCAGGTTTTAAAATGATTTACTTATCACAGGTTCAGGCATACAAATTAGCAATAGGAAAAACCCTGTGCTTAGGATTCCCGGCTAGAACCCCAGCCATGTGAGGGCCAAGTTGGCGGCCACCAAGTGTTAAGGCCCTGTAAAGAGGAGACAAAGTCAAGACTCCCAAGAAGAGGGCAAGCCCCAAAAGAGAGCCCAAAAAGAGAGAGCCAGAGAGGAAGCAGGCTAGTTTTAACCTTCTACAACTCAGACCTCCCACTTTTATGGGAAGCAGGCAGGGTCAAATGTCCTCAGATAATTTCTCCCAGCACCTCTCCTAGGCCCTTTTATATGCTAATGTTTTGAGCCAAGATCTGCATGGAAATGCCTTTATAGGGTAGAGAACGAGGTTTCTGAGATGGCATGCCTCTGTACCAAAGACTATACTAATGCCAGTTAAATATTTCTCCAAGCCTTCACAAGAGTCTCATCTACTTCACGGTAGTTTTGTATTTTAGTTGCTTTTGGAGTTATCAGGAAGCCATGCTTGCTTGCTTGGAGGCAAACAGCATTTCTCTCTGGTCTAATTACTTAGGTGTCCTACGTGGCCAGGCTAATATGCTGGTAAGATCTTGCTAGTCCCACGATGATTGTGGTAGCATGAGAGAATATTTATACCAGCCAGTACAGAATATATGGTCAGATAGACTGCCACATTTAAACTACCCCCCCTATCCACGAAGTGACCTGCAGGAGGCAATCCAGGGTAGATGAAGAGGTTCTTAAAGGAGTCCTGCAACAGGGGTCAGGATAGGAAGAGAGCTTGAAAGGCCACTTTGCACTTGTTTTGAATGCTGAAGACCTGTGTTTGAATCCTCCATGCAGCACTGCCACCTGAGCACCACCAGAAGTGTGCCTTGAACAATGTGGCTCAATATTCCCTGAGTACTACCAGGTGTGAGTCCAAATCAAATATAACCAAAAAGTAGGATGGGGCAAATGCATTGTGCAATAGTGTTGTAGGCATGCTCACGTTTTCAGGCTTGTCATTTTGATATTTCTTAAGACCATAGATTAAAGATCAGAGGTGCCCAGGTAGCTGCTTCATCGGTTTCCAAAGATATCTTCTTCCAATTCTGTAGAATCTGGCAGTTGCGAATGTCACCTTTGAGAGAGCTAAAGGTACTAAGTGATAGACATCAGCAGGGAAATTTTTGTATAAGCCTTGATTATCATTACTGAAAAAATAGCATTAAATTATGACTTAACCTGTGGAAATTTGTCTTAGTGGTAAAACAGTGAAAAGTCCTTTTCTCTGAAAAATCCTAATTGTTGCTGGAGGCTGACTTTCTTTGAAGGCCAGAAATGTTTCCAGAAGAGCAGTGTCCAAGCACAACCCATGTTCTGAGATAAATGACTTGGTAGGTGGGTTTTGACCCAGGGATAGTGTTTGCCCTTGACCAGTGTCACTCAGTGGAGAATTCTGCCTTCCAAGGTCTTTCTTGTTAACTTGGCTCCTGCCTGTGGAAGGCCATTTCCAGAGAAAAGTCAAGTGCTTCTGAAGCAGATGTGGTTTTCTTTCACACAGCAAATGTGTGTGTGTGTGGGGGGTTCCCACTTTTTATTCAGGTACTATTATTTACAATGCTATTAATAATAGACAACCTGTTCACCAGTGTTTCCTGTTACAAGCTGTACTTTTAAGACAAAGCTGACTAACAACTGGCTCTAGATCCTGAAAATTGTTTGCTGCTGTGAGTGTAAATAGATCTTTTTAAAAATAGAAGCTTTTAACAGTTTGCCAATAATAGTTGGAAATGGTAACGCTAGACTAGAACTGAGTATTGAAAATAGATAAAGGGATATACATGATAACCCTTCAGTGTCTGTATTGCAATCCACAATGCGCAAAAGGTGTTTGTGTATATGTGTGGTGTGTGTGTGTGTGTGTGTGTGAGAGAGAGAGAGAGAGAGAGAGAGAAATTACCTGTCATAGAGACAGGTGGAGGGAAGGTGGTAGGAAACTGGGGAAATTGGTGGTGGGAAATGTGCACTGGTGGAGGGCTGGGTGTTGGAACAATGTAGTACTGAAACCCAATCATGTACAGCATTATAATGATCTATTTCATGGTTATTTAAGGAAGAAGGGAGGGAGGGGAGGGAGAGAGGAAAGGAAGGAAGGAAGGAAGGAAGGAAGGAAGGAAGGAAGGAAGGAAGGAAGGAAGGAAGGAAGGAAGGAAGGAAGGAAGTATAGATAGGGGAACCGGACACTACCCCCAAAAGAGCCTCACCCCTCATCTAAAGACGTCCACAACCCCACCCCCAAGGAAAGAATAAGTAAGCAAGAAAGGAAGGAAAGCTGAAAAGCAACCATGCAAAAAACAGGGTGAGAGACTAGAGACATGTCCCAAAACAACCAACACACCATCTCACCCAAAGGACCCTCACCAAAACTCCCCCCCGAAACATCATGAGACAACTCAATGGTAGATCATATATAAGGCCCTGGGTTTGATCCCCAATTCTGAAAATACAGATATATTATTTCAATGTAAATTAAAGAAATCACTCAAATAAAAGAAAAATATATATATATATATATATATTTTGTCCCACAAAATCATATTGTTCTTGGTGGAAGGCCAGCTCATCCTATTGAGTTGTTGAGGTAAATTCCCTTTATACCTCTTTCACTGGTGACCACTTACTTAAATTTTTAACTTTATACTTAAAGTTAAAAAATTAACTGATTTTTACTTGAGGTAACATTGGTTTACTACACTGTATGTTTTAGGAATACAATTTTACACGTCTTCAAATGTATCTACCACCATATCCAACACACAAATACCAGTGCCCTTCTATACAGTCCAGTGGACTTCCCATGTTCTTTTGTGTTTATAGTTTATTTCATTATTCACCATGGATTCAAAGATAAAAAAATACATCAAAACAAAATAAATCATATTCGCTCACTCATAAAATGGCATCCTTTGGAACTTCTGGGGTCTGCGACCCAGAAGAGATCCAGATCCAACCACTCAGACCCATAACTGCACTGCTCGGCCCCATGTGGAAGCAACCCATGGAGTTGACCTCCGCTGGTTGGTAAGGTGCTCAGCCAGCCCCTGGCCGAGTCCTATATTGCTCCAAGGGTTTGCTCACACATGCGGGGGAGGTCACACTGGCCAGACTTGGAACGGGGATTTGGGCTCCTCTGCTCTTTCCTCCAACTCCATGCCAGCTACCCTGGAAGAGAGACATGCCAGACCCACAGCTCCGTCAGCAACAGTCTTATAGTACTAGATGTTAGGATCAGTTCCTTTCCAGGACCTTTCACATTTATACACTGTATACAGTAGTAGGCAGGTTCTAATTGTGACCCTTCATCCCAGTGAGCCTAGCAGGAAGTCAGAGCAACCCCCCAACTATTAGGTCAGTCATTTTCAACATCCAGACTCCACAGCTCCTCAGAGATCCACCCAAGAGAAAATGTGATCTTTCCCTTTCAGTTTCATCAGTAAAAGCTCGATATGAGAGCCTTCTACTGAGAGTATACTACCTACATGGTTTTATTTGATCACTTGATCACTTGACTTCCCATAGATCATCGATTTACTTGAGCAGGCACCAGTAACATCTCAATATGTCCTGTACCATGTGAGATAGCCCGACAATTATGGACCTCATTTCCATGACCTTAAGGAATGGTTTCAGGCTTTTCCTGATCCTGGAGCAAGCAGAAGCCCCTGGGGTACACTTGCAACAGGACATATGGAGATGTTACTGGTGCTCGCTCAAGCAAATCAATGAAAACGGGAAGGCAAGTGATACAAGTGATGGAACTTGAAGGAAGAGAATGAGATCATTACATTAGAGGAAAAACTTGAGTACTTTTAATTAAAGATAAACCACTGTAGCATTTTAGTGACATTCAGGTAGCCCCTTCTATGATTTGTACAGTGAACATTTGGTCTTGTGAATATCTCTAAAATGTTTAGAATGGTCCATAAAATATATCATAGAATTCCTAATGTAAAAGATTTTGATGATTTTAATTCATGGTTTAGGTGTTGATTCTTCTATGACAATAGTTGTATGTTTAATGCTGTGCTGGCCTATAAGTACCAACTTCAGAAGTATGACAGCAGCCTGTTCTCTCTTTGACTGGCTGGTGGGTGCCTCCATCTCTCATAGCATTGCCCATGTCCTTTTAGAGAACCTCTTTAGTCAGTGCTGATGTATGAGCAGCTGGTCATGTAACCTTCTGACCCTGGTCATCTCTAATTAGACCCATGGTGGGCAGAGACCTAGGGCAAAATAAGATTGTATGTTCCAGAATTTGGATGCTGGAATGTAGATTTCCAATGTAGTTTCTATTTAATGCACATCAGAAAGGTCACCCAAAGATAAGGATGGGCCGACTACAGTAATTCAAAACACAGGAGACTTACTGCAGAGAAAAAGATCATATTTGGAGAAAAAAAAAACATAAATTCTGTAAAGATGAAAAACCCTTGAACTTGAGTGTGTTTCAATAGACAACACACTTTGCTTAAGTGTACTGAAATCTTCCATTTCTCCCAATTACACTGCCACATAAATATAATTTTGTTATTTAAATAACAAAATTTAAAATGCCTTCTACTGTCTTTGATAAATTTAAAGACAATGCTGCTTTCTACATATAAGAAAAAAAAGTAAAAATGTATATTTGCTTGGGTTGCATGAACACAATGTAAGTGATCACATTCTGGAATAGAATAACTTGACATTCGGAATTGTGTATATTTGAGTGATATGACTGTAAACCAAATATAGAATCACTTGATCACTTGAATCCCGTTATTCATCGATTTGCTCGAGTGGGTGCTAGTAACATATATAGAATATCTTGATATATATTTAGAGTTGTGTAATATTGAGTGTGTAATATTGAGTAATGTGGTTGTAATCACAACTCTGGTTGTAATCCAGAGATAATAAGATTGTTGATAAGCAGCATTTTAGAGCAGGAATGGATAAGGGACATCACCATGAGATAGAAGAGTCTTAAAAGGAAACTAGAATCTTTTATCTTAAGAAACATGCAGGAAGGGGGAATGGTTAGTGACCACTTTTCTAAACAGTGGTGATGCTGGTGGGATTATTCCAAAAGTCAGAGAGTGACTCACTATGAAAGAGAGAGGGAGATCTGTTTGTATTGTCTAAGAAAGTCTATTCAAATTTGTAGGTCTGCTGAATGATAGGAAAGTCGGCCTCATGAGTAGTGAACTCCCTGCTGTTATTCAATTTGTGGAGCTCAAGAACTTAGAGCCACTGCTTTGGGTATGAGATTAGTTGGAAAATCCCTATTTTCTACTCTGTAAAAATTGATTTCTTTATTCTGGACCTTTTAAGGAGCTCTATAAGAACAAAAGCTTAAATGCTTAAGAAGAACTGCTCTTTAAAGCTTCTCTGTTGTTCCTCCCCAAGTAACAGTAAATAAAGTTACATTCCACACAGATACAATTCATGCCGACACTATTCACAGGTGAAAGGGTTTAAAAATTCTTTCAGTTTTATATACATAAGCTCACATATTTTGAAAAATTGGGTAATGATCAATATTTTGAAATTAAGTAGAGTTTACATCAAGGAAAATAATAGAAAGGAAAAAATGCGTAAAATCAGAGCTTAATCTGAATAACCTAAAAAAACAAATTTTTCCTGTTTTTTAAAAAAGTTATTGTCATTCTGTTCTGTATGGTGAATAATTGATACAAAAGATTAAAACTGTATAGTTGAGGAATATTGAACTAGGACACCTTTAATAAATTCTATGAATTATTATGTTTTTATCTATTTAAAATATTCATATTAAAATCTGGCATGATAGTTCAAGTTGTTTATGAAAATGTTGCCACTAACTTGACTTATATTGGTAGTCAACATTAGACTTTTACTCTTTTCAAGGGCTTAGTAATGTTACGATCTGATTTTTTCTGACTGACTTTTTTATTGGTTTACAATATTGTAGAATATCAGAATTTAGTTTCATGCTCTCTGTGCATGCA
The DNA here is from genome assembly GCA_021461705.1 of Cryptotis parvus. Taxonomy (NCBI): domain Eukaryota; kingdom Metazoa; phylum Chordata; class Mammalia; order Eulipotyphla; family Soricidae; genus Cryptotis; species Cryptotis parvus. The sequence continues at coordinate 16,965 of JAJIBD010038546.1, forward strand.
ATAGTCACCACTCCACCACCAAAGGGCCAATGCTCAGTCAACAGCGTGCAGTGCAGATTCATCACCTTCATTCTCCCTCCCAAGCCTTCCTTCTGGCAACCATCATAATTATCACTGCATCTTGGAATGGGTGTTGTTTTTTCTCACCAGTTTTTTTGTTTTCATTATTCATACTCTGCATATGTGTGAAACTATTCAATAACTGATGATCAATTCCTTATTTAATTTATGTTAATGAGCTAAGGCTCAAATGTAAAATATAAAATTTTCCCCAAAATGTAAAATTTCATCATTGTTGTTTTGTTTTTTGTTTTTTTTTTGCGCCACACCTAGTAATGCTTTGGGGTAACTCCTGCCTCTGCATCAGAACTTACTCCAGGCTGGGGAAGGGGGAGGGAACCGGGGATGTTGGTGGTGGGAGATGGGCACTGGTGGAGGGACGGGTGCTGGAACACTGTATGACAAAAACCCAAACATGAACATTTTAATTGTAAAAAAAAAAAAAGGAACTTACTCCAGGCAGAGGTTGGGGGACTATAGGAGGGAGGTCCTGGGGATTAAGCCTTGGTCAACTGAATGTAAGACAAGCACTTTACCTGCTGTGCTCTCTCCAACCCCAGTTTCCATCTTTTTAAAATAATTTTATTCATGTGATTCTGTTTCTTTTAAGATCAGCTTCATAAAAACATTTATATTATATTATGTTGGTCCCATCTAAAACTTTCAGCCTTGATATAGACAATGTGATTGGCTAATGTTGGAGATACTTGTCATCTATCAGACTTCTCCCATCAACTGAACAGGAAAAGCAATTCCACCTTTCCAGTTCATAACACAACACTAGAAATGCTGCAGAGGTTGTTCAGCCACTTTCATAGATTGTTCTTTTTAAAGGGGTACTTTTTCCTTTCTTTCTTTTGCCATAGGTGGGAAACTGGGAAATTCCCAGTGGGAAATTATGGAGCATCCTGAGACTGAATCCATCAGCTGAACTGGCAGTCCCTACTGACAGTATATTCTTCCCCTCCGATATATTGTCTGAACTGCTTATTGCATAAATAGGCAGTCTCAGAAAATCTATACTCATTTCTTGATTCCAAATGTGATGGTCCTCCTTAAACCTAAAAGACTCATGGAAGGATTTACAGGGAAAATATCATGAGACTGATTTTCTAACACGTGTTGGAAACACAGCTCATATAAACCTTCATAGATTTATACAGAGTGGTGTAGAAGAAATCTCATGGCCATTGGCTGCAACTTTCCTGCTTCTGAGTTATGTCAGGTACAGAGGAATCACTTCCAAACACTCTCTTGGGACTATAGCCATTGCCTTTAAATCCTAGATTTGACACCTTTCTGCATGGTTATTAGAGCTTTAAAGAAAAGTATCACCACTTTCAACCAGCTAAGGGAAAGTGATTTTCTCTGGACTACCACCTCCACAAAGCAGTATTAGTAGGAATGTGATAGTAACCTACCCTTTCCTGTGTTTGGGGGGCATTTCTTGAATATTGCCTTTGCAATATATGAGTTCTTAGAAATAAGCTGGGAGGTATATTGATAATTTACTTGTGAGTAACTCAAAGTATTTTTTTGTTTTTCTTTATTTTGTTTTTATAGACTAGCGTAATGGGTTTTCATATTCCTTCCTTCTTGTAGTGATTTCTTCTTCATCTCTCCTATTCTCTTTATCTTAAGCCTGGGAGAATACATCTAACCCAGTTTGTGCACAAGCAAGGAGCTAATTAACCTAAGTGCCTCAGTGTTTTTCCATATTTGGGTTTCTCTGAAATCAGAGATAACATTGGTCATGAAGTAATTAATGAGATAATGGAGTTTACATCTTCAGCACCACTTTTAATATATAATGTATGCGCAATAAAGATACTCCTACTTAGTGTAGACCTGGGTTTTCCTTGACTCACTGCTGCCTAAAATTCTAACTACCTGCCTTACCTACTTCAGTCTGCCAGTATTGTGGTGGGGCAGAGTGGTTGCATCTCTTTCTAAAATGTAGATATGGTCAGGTAACTTCTTATCTTAAGGCTTGCTTACTCCCCAGTGTTTTCAAGATAAAGGTCAAAATCCATTTTTGGAAAATTATGAAACCATCTCCTTATACCTTACAGATTAAATTGCAAATTATCTTAGCCTCCTCCACAAAAGTGATTTGGCAAAATGTACCAAACACTTAGTGTTGATACTCCTTGATTCCACAATCTTATTTCTTGAAATTTAATATCTGTAGTATGTTGAATGATATAGATTCAATTTTGTTGATATTACAATGTTCTATTATAATTTATTTATTAAAATTTATTGCAGTTGTTTATTTGTTAGAATTATTTATTACAATTTATTTATTACAATTAAAAATGGAAACAAGTTGTCTGTGATTATCAGGTATATAGTAAACTAAATCATAGTCTATGTATATAATGAAAATCTTTAGACAGCATTTACAAAAAAATACAGTGTGACTAAAATTTTTAAATATTTTACATACAAAATTTTCCACATGTCAAATATGTAAAAATTTAAGGTGCAAAATTGAACATAACAGAACTTTGTTAGGTTAGGGATGTATGTACATACTCTCTTATATGTGCATTTAATGTTGATGGAAAATACACATAAATTGTTAATGCTGTTTTTTTTTAAAGAAAGAAATAATAGCATAGTTTTAAGTTAGGTAATGAGGTATCCTAGTTTCTTATTTCTCATTTTGGCTATCCGATGTGTTTTATGATTTTATACTATGTCATTAACTGTTCTATGTAATCTAAATTTGGCTGGATATTGCATTGAATCTATATAATAAATTAGGCAGAATGGTCACTTTGGCAATATTGATTTTTCCAATCCAGGAACATGAATATTTTGTCTTTTCCTAAATTCTTCTATATCTTAAATGATTTATAGTTTTCATGGTATAATGTCTCACCCCTTTGTTAACCTGATTCCTAGATACTTGATGATTTTGGACACTATTTTGAATGGGATAGACTCTTTGCTTTATCTTCTAATTCATATTTTCATATAGGAATGTGACAGATTTTTTGTGTTGAATTTGTGGTAGTACTATAAACCTAGAGTGATCAAGCACCATGGTGCCAAAATATGGATAGACTCTCTGACCAAAGGATTAAAGTTGAGTATTCAGAGACAAATTCCCAGATCTTCTGTCAACTAATTTTTGACAAAGGATGTGAATAAGGAGATTGAGTAATGATAGCCACTACCATGGTGTTGGTAAACCTGGGTTGCCACATATAAAGTGGTGAAATTGTTGATATCTCACACATTACACAAAAGATATTGAGATAAGCCCAGAGTTCATAAAATACATAGAGAAAATATAAGCAGAACACTTCAAAATTTGGACTTCAAAAGTGTTTTCAATGCTATAATTCAATTGGTGAAGGCGACAGATTCAAAAATAGCAAATTGGACTACATCAAATTAAAAGAGGTGTGCGTGGCAAAAGAAGCTGAATGGGAGAAAATATTTCCACTGGACACATCAGATAAAGGGTTGATGTCCAAGTTATAAAAGTACTCAAAGAATAAGAAGAATCAAAGATATCTAAAAACCCTTCTAAAAGTGGGGGGAAATGGACACTTAAAAAAAGAATGGACACGTGCCTGAAGTAGACAAATCCATGGTCAATATTATATCAAGATCATATCCATGGTCTTCTATTTTTACCTAATGAAGAATTAATAAATAATAATAACAATGATTAAACTGATAATTTAATCTGATAATTTAAACTGACAATTTAACCTGCACGGCAGAGCCTGGCAAGCTACCCCTGTCGTATTTGATATGCCAAAACCCAGTAACAATCATAGACCTCATTCCCATGACCTGAAGGAATGGTCTGAGGCTCTTCATGTTCCTGGAGCGAGCAGATGCCGTTGAGCTACACTAGCATGCAACAGGACATATGCAGATGTTACTGGTGCCTGCTCAAACAAATTGATGAACAACGGGAAGACAAGTGACAATAACAATGATAAAAATGCCAGCAGGACTTTTGACCACTTAAATTCAGCTTTACCTCCTGTGGAAGACAGTATGGGGATTTCTGAGAAAAGTAAAAATTGAGCTGAGTAAGTTCTAGCAATTCCATTTCTGGATATCTACCCCCAGCACATATAAAACTGCATTCAGAAAGGCATATACCCAGCATGGTACATTTCAGTACTTAGCACAATATCTAGGATATGGAATCAACATCAGTGTACAACAGTGAGTAGACTCTGAAGGTGTGAGATATATGTTCTGTGGAATACTGGCAGCTGCAAGGAATGAAAAAAATGGTGCAATTTGCTGCAACTCGAATAGAACTGGAAGATATTATCTCAAGTGAAGTAAGCCAGAAGATGGACAGAAAGGATGATCTCACTTATCTGTGAGAATAACGGGGTGAGGAATATAAGATATTAAAGAGAGACTAACTAGATCTCCCTTGATCATAGAATAAAAGGACGAAGGAGAGGAAATTAAATCATGGTGGGGGAGAGTAAAAATAGGTTGATAGGAGGTAATGGGGCAGGAGTCAGTGGTCTTGGGCACATCATTGATATAGAGGTATAGTATATGTATATATAGACATATGTATCTGCATATATATACATATACTATACCTATAAGCAGGACAGTTCTGCTGTTCTACAGCAGGACAGTTCTACTGTTCAAGAAGGGAAACATCCACGACATTGGCAACTATTGCCCCATCTGCCTGTTGTCCATCATCTACAAGCTGTTCACTCGAATCATCCTGAACTGGATTGACAGAACATTAGATGAAGGACAACCATGCGAGCAAACTGGCTTCTTAAAAGGATTCAGCACAATCGACCATATCCACATGGTAACCAAGCTCTTTGAGGTTTGTAGGGAGTTCAAGATGCCGCTCTGTCTCATGTTCATTATTTAAAGATTCTGTGGAGACCGAAGCGGTCATCGAAGCCCTAGCTAAATAGGGCATTCAAACCCAATATGTCAAGATCCTTTTTGAGCTGTATTATGGATTCACCACCAGGATCTCGCCTTTCTACAAGGAAATGATCATTGATGTCAAAAGAGGGGTTCAGCAGCGTGACACCATTTCATCAAAACTCTTCAGTGCCACCCTCAAGAACATATGCGACAGTTAGATGGGAAGGAATGGGAGTGAATATGAATGGTTGGCAACTACAACACCTCTACTTCGTGGATGACATCATTCTATTAATACCAAACATTAACCAAGCAGCACAAATGCTGGCTGACTTTGACCGAGAATATGGAAAGAATCTCAACAAAACAATGTTCATGAAAAATGAACTAGTTCCAGGGCCCCATTCACTCTCAGCAGAACAAATATCTCTCAATGCAGCAGTTATGTGTACCTAGGCTGAGAACTCAACGTGATGTAGATTAACGGGGTGAGGAATATAAGATATTAAAGAGAGACTAACTAGATCTCCCTTGATCATAGAATAAAAGGATGAAGGAGAAGGATGATCGATCTAAAACCTGAGCTGCACAGGCGCAGGGGGAGAGATTTCTTTCTCTTACACACTGGATTATAATACATATATTTATAGGTAATCATGTGTACTTTTTGCCTGTATTAAATACTCAGTTCTAGACTGGTATTATCCCTTTTGACAATTATTAACACACTGTTCCCTACTCTGTCTTACCCAACCTCTGACTCGCACACATTTGTGGTAGATTCTACCTTTAACAAGACTTCCTGATCCATGTTTTGCCAGACCTTGGATATTGGTTTTATAATATATATATTATATATGTACAAATATAATATATTATATATATATTTATATCACTCAAATAAATGCAGTCATTCTATATTTGTCTTTTTCCTTCTGGCTCATTTCACTCAACATGATCCTCTCCATGTCCATCCATTTATTTGCAAATTTCATAACTTCATTTTTCCTAATAGCTGCATAGTATTCCATTGTGTAGATGTACCAAAGTTTCTTTCTCCAGTCTTCAGTTCTCAGGCACTCTGGTTGTTTCCAGATTCAGGCTATTGTGAATAGTTCTGCTATGAAAATAAAAGTGCAGATAGTGTTTCCACTGTGTGTTTTTGGCTTACCAGGCTATATTCCCAGGAGTTGTATGGCTGGGTCAAATGGGAGCTCAATTTCTAGTCTTTGGAGGAATGTCCATATTGTTTTCCAAAAAGGCTGTACCAGTCGACATTCTACCAACAATGGATGAGAGTTCCTTTCTCCCTGCAACCACACCAGCATTTTGTTCTTGCTCTTTTAGATGTCAGTCTCTGTGTTTGAGAGTATATCTCATGTTATTTTCAACATGAGTTATAATCTCATGTTGATTCACTAGATCACTAGATCACTAGATATCCTGTTGTTCATCGATTTCCTCAAGCAGGTGCCAGTAACATTTTCATTTGACCCTATCACGTGCCAGTGTAGCACAATGGCATCTGGTTGTTTCAGAATAGGAAGAGCCTCAAACGATTTGTTCAGGGTCTTGACGAAGAAGTCTGACCATCTTGTAGGTGGGTGGCTACATGATCTGTTGACGTCCCATGGGATCCAGTCCGTAATGGCTCTAGTCCAGCAGTCATCTCCAAACCGCATTACATGTCCAGCCTCAGCCCATCTGATTTTTGATGCCTTGGTTTCATAATTGCGGAATACGTAAGCACCCATCCCCCCTGACCTTCCTGGACCATCTCCCCCCCCCCGGCCTTCTCCCTTCTCTCTCTCCTCTCTATGCATCTCTCTCCCCTCTTCTTTTACACATTGTGGCTAGCCCTGCAGATATTTAGAGTTTATCACTTAAGTCTCTTTGTGTATATTCAATGGTGAGTTTTAATCTGCCATTACCATTTCCCACAATAAGTAAAACACTGGTATCTATTGATATCCTATTAATGAATGCAGTCATTCTATATCTGTCCTTTTCCTTCTGACTAATTTCACTCAGCATGATAGTCTCCATGTCCATCCATGCGCAGGTAAATTTCTTAATTTAGTCTTTTCTGACAGCTGCATATTATTCCATAGTGTAGATGAACCACAGTTTCTTTAGCCAGTCCTCTGTTCTCGGGCATTTAGGTTGTTTCCAGATTCTAGCTATAGTGAATAGTGCAGAGATGAATAAAGAAATACAGATAGTGTTTCTGCTATGTGTTTTTCGGTATCTTGGGTATGTTCCCAGGAGTGCTATTGCTGGATCAAATGGGAGCTCAATATCTAGTTTTCGGAGGAATGCCCATATTGTTTTCCAAAAGGGCTGGACCAGTCAGCACTCCCACCAACAGTGGATGAGAGTCCCCCTTTTTCCCCACATCCACGCCAGCACCAGTTGTTCTTGCTGTTTTGGATGTGTGCCAGTCTCTGTGGTGTGGGATGATTCCTCATTGTTGTTTTGATTTGCATCTCCCTGATGATTAAAGATGAAGAGCACTTTTTCATATGCCTTTTGGCCATTCAAATTTTTTTTTTTTGGAAGCCTCTGTTCATTTTCTTCTCCCTATTTTTTGTTGGGGTTGGATGCTTTTTTTTTCTTGTGAAGTGCTACTAGTGCCTGATATATCCTGGATATTAACCCCTTGTCAGATTGGTATTGGGTGAATATCCTTTCCCACTCTGTGGATTGTCTTTGTATCTTGGTCACCGTTTCTTTTTGAGGTGCAGAAGCTTTTCAATTTTATATAATCCCATTTGTTAATCTTGGCTTCCATTTGCTTGCTCAGTGGTGTGTCATTTTTAAAGATACTTTTTAGTTTCGATATCGTAGAGCGTTTCTCCTATATTTTCTTCGATGTAACTTAAACATTCATGTCTGATGTTGAGATCTAAATCCATTTTGATCTGACTTTTGTGCATGGCATTAGAAGGAGATCTAAGTTCATTTTTTACACGTAGCTGCCCAGTTTAGCCAGCACCATTTGTTGAAGAGGCTTTCTGTGCTCCATTTAATATTTTTTTGCCCTTTATTGAAGATTAAGTGGTTGTATATTTGAGACTGTGTTTCAGGATATCCAGTTCTATTCCATAGGTCTACGGGTCTGTCTCTATACCAGTACCACACTGTCTTAATTACAACTGCTCTGTAGTAGACCTTGAGGTTGGGGGAAAATGATACCTCCCATCATCCATTTCCCAAAGATTGCTTTAGTTATTCGTGGGTTTTTTTTTATTCCATACAAATTTCAGGAGTGTTTGTTCAATTTCTTTGAAGAACATCATGGGTATCTTTATAGGGACTGAATTGAATCTGTATAAAGCTCTAGGGAGTATTACTATTTTGATAATGCTAATCCTTCCAATCCATGAGCAGGGAATGTGTCTCCATTTCCTTAGGTCTTCTTTTATTTCTTGAAGTAACGTTTTGTAGTTTTCTTTGTAGAGATCCTTTACATTGTTTGTCAAACTGATTCCTAGGTATTTGATTTTCTGTGGCGCAATTGTGAATGGGATAGTTTCTTTAATGTCCCTTTCTTCTCTTTCACTGTTTGCATATAGGAAGGCCATTGACTTTTGGGTATTGATTTTGTACCCTGCCACTCTACTATAGGAATGTATTATTTCTAGGAGCCTCTTGGTGAGAGAGTTTCGGGTTTTCCAGGTATAATATCTCTTTGGGAGACGTGAATATAAGATATAATATGAGATATTATAAGATATTTATGAGATATTTATTTGATATAGTCTCAATATGTCATGATTATATCTCATGATTTGCATTTCTCTGATGATTAGTAATGATGAACATTTTTTTCATATGTTTTTTGGCCATTCGAATTTCTTTCTTATTGAAGTTTCTGTTCATTTCTTCTCCCCAATTTTTCATGGGGTTGTTTGTTTTCGTCTTGTAAAGTTCTACTAGTGCCTGATATATCCTGGATATTAACCCCTTATCAGATGGGTAATGGGTGAATATTCTTTCCTATTCTGTGGACTGTCTTTGTATCTTAATCACTGATTCTTTGAGGTGCAGAAGCTTTTAAGTTTCATGTAGTCCCATATTCTAGAACCAGCTGCTACTGGTTCTCACTGTGCCCAGCCGCTCATGAGGTGCCCGGGAGGGATGGCAGGTTCTAGCCCTGGCCCGCCACCCGAGGAGAGCCTCACAAGCCAGACACCCCCCCCCACTCCATGAGGACCTCCATTTTCCACATCCGGACTTCCCCCTCATCAGAACTCCACCTAGCAGACCAGCCCTATCACAGCCCGGCTCATTGAGATCCACCGTGCTGCAGTCTTTTTTTTAATCCAGCCCAGAGTCTCACAAGCCAGACGCCCCCCAGACACACACACACTCCATGAGGGCCTCCATTTTCCACATCTGGACTTCCCCCTCATCAGAACTCCACCCAGCAGACCAGCCTATCACAGCTCAGCTCATCGAGATCCACCCTGCTGCAGTCTTTTTTTAATCAGGCCCAGGTATGCTGATCCAGAGACAGACATGGGGCAGAGCTGCTTCTAGCTCTCACTGTGCCCAGCACCTCATGAGGTGCCCGGGAGGGATGGCGGGTTCTGGCCCTGGCCCGCCACCCCAGCAGAGCCTCACAAGCCAGATGCCCCCCACTCCATGAGGACCTCCATTTTCCACATCCGGACTTCCCCCTTGTCAGAACTCCACCCAGCAGACCAGCCTACCACAGCTCGGCTCGCAAGGCCACTTGCGGCCGCTCAGTTCATCAATAAATGCTGGATTTTGCGATGACTACAAGAGTATGCTACCCGCACGACAGAGCCTGGCAAGCTACCAGTGTCGTATGATATGACAGATACCAGTAACAATTTTAGACCTCATTCCCATGACATGATGGAATGGTTTGAGGCTCTTTATGTTCCTGGAGCAAGTAGGTGCCCTTGGGCTCTACTTGCATGAGACAGGTCATATGGAGATGTTACTGGTGCCCGCTCGAGCAAATCGATGATGAATGGGAAGACAGTCATACAGTGACAGTGTAGTCCCATATGTTTATCTTTTCTTCTAGTTGCTTTTTTAGTGGTGTTTCATCTTTCAAGATGCCTTTAGCTTCAATGTTGTGAGAGTTTTTCCTATATTTTCTTCGACATACTTTACGGATTCAGGTCTGATATTGAGGTCTTTAATCCATTTTGATCTGAGTTTTGTGAATGATCCAAATTATTTTCTGTTTACATGTAGCTGCCAGTTTTCCCAGCACCACATGTTGAAGAGGCTTTCCTTGCTCCATTTCATACATTTTTGCTCCTTTATCAAAGATTAAATGATCATGTGTTTGAGGACTCAACTCTATTCCATAGGTCCTCAGGTCTGTTTTTTTCCAATACCATCCTGTTTTATTACCACTGTTTTGTAGTAGAGTTTGAAGTTGGGATGGGTCCTGCCTCCCATCTTCTTTTTCCCAAGGATTGCTTTAGCTATTCATGTTTTTTTTTTTTTTTTGGGTCACCCTGGCAATGCTCAGGGGTTACTTCTCTGCACTCAGGAATTACTCATGGCAGTGCTCAGGCCACCATATGGGATGCCTGGGATCGAACCCGGGTCGGCTGCGTGCAAAAGCAAACACCCTACCCACTGGACTGTTGCTCCGGCCCCGTGGGGTTTATTATTCCATACAAATTTCAGGAGTGTTTGGTCAGTTTCTTTTGAAGAATGTCATTGGTATCCTTATAGGGACCACATTGAAACTGTACAAAGCTCTAAGGAGTATTACCATTTTGACAATGTTGATTTTCCCCATCCATGAGCAGGGAATGTGTTTCCATTTCCTTGTGATCTCTTTTATTTCTTGAAGCAGTGTCTTGTAGTTTTCTTTGCACAGGTCCTTTACATGCTTGGTTAAGCTGATTCCTAGGTATTTGTATTTCTGTGGCACAATAGACCTCCAGAAATTTTGTTTTTAATAAGTGTCTGGCTGGTTTTTCTGCATCCTAAGCTTTCTATTGTATTACCCATTTTCTTATCTGACTCTTGCAGCTCGCAGGACTTTTGTGTTTATCATTTTATGCTCTTAGCAATGTGACTGCAAAATGGAGCTATTCAGTACATACTAAAATAGTTGATGTCATCCGTTTGAGTAAGACTTTTACTAGTCTAGCAGGTATCATTCTTATTATACCCAATGTGGGCACTAATTGTAGGAACAATCAGTAACTTTTGTAAGGCTTGTAGCAGATTAAGATAAGAACCCATGTTTCAACCCAAGCCTCTAATTTCTAGTAGAAGTTTTTAAAAAGTTGCATTTAAAATTCCAATTCTTTTAATGTTAGGGAAAGAAGCAAGAGAAATAATATATAACATGGCTATAGTCATTTGCATGACATCTTTAGGCATATCTGTGAGGTTTGAGAGTCTAGTACATATGCAACTGGAGTTTTAGACATGTAGACAGATTTTAAATGGTTCAAATGTAAAAATTTGAATTGCCAGTTGAAATTGTTCATTTTTATATTTCTAAGGGGGTATAAATACTTCTAATATGAAGACTATGTTCTTTCTGGGCATTTCTAACGTGCTGGATGAGAGTGATTAGGACCTTGTTTGTTAAGCCCTGTTGCAGATAAAGGTGCCAGAGAGAAATGAATGACTTGTTATAGCAGTTGAGCTTTCTTAGTTACAGGATAAATACCTCAACATATGTTTTGGCTGTGATTGGTCTACATTTCAAGGGTATAAATTAATCTTCAGAAGATCCTAAGGAGTATCTTCCTTGGACACTTCACTTATACATCAAGTTGGCCATGTTAGCAACCTAATCACAAACCTGTAATTCAGTGGATAACAATTTCTTACTGTGAGCAGCACAGCAGCTTTTCCTACCATTTAGGTCAGCCCAAGATTGCTGATGCACTGTATGTTTCAGGCCAGGATGATGGATGGTGAGCTCTGGTGCCCATCCCTACATGATTGGGAAGATTGAAGACACACGGCTCACTTAAGCTTGCTTACTATTATATCAAGTAATCAGTGTGATAGGCAAGACCAGATCTTTATGTCATCCAACCAACTTCTGCAGTGACAGAATTTCACAGAAAAAAGAAATCTTTTGAATTGTGTTCCAGTGGACAATCCTACTGCTCAATTGAGTTGAATCCCTTGAACCTGGATGTTAATAAACACCTTTAAAAGTAAGTTTGCTATAAAAGTCAGAGCTTATTTTTTTCTAAAGCCAGTTAAAATTATATATTTCGGAAGTTATTTGTGAAAGATGCAGATTATTGTCTTTCAATAATCTGCATTATTCTAAGATTATTATTAGATTCTTGTTATTCTACTCAAAAAGATTATTCTACTCAGAATATTATCATTCTAATAATTAAATAATAGTAAAAATATTTGTTCATCAATCATCAATAAATGAACAAGATGAGAGGTGACTACAAGAATATCCCACCCACACATCAGAGCCTGGCAAGCTACCAGTGTCTTATTTGATATGTCAGATACCTGTAACAATAATAGACCTCATTCCCATGACCTTATGGAATGGTTTGAGGCTCTTTATGTTCCTGGAGCGAGCAGATGCCCTTGGACTACACTAGCATGTGACAGGACATATGGAGATGTTACTGGTGTCCACTCAAGCAAATCGATGAACAACGGAAGACAAGTGATACAAGTAAAGAATAAAAATATTAAATAATAATACTAATTAATAATAAAAAGATTATTCTACTCAGATAGAGAAGTTGTTACACGTAATTCATACTTTAAGTGTCCAATTTCTAAGTTAATATATGAATTTCCTTGTTAACTAGAAAATATAAACTTTCACAGAACTGTTTAGTGACTATCAATAACTTTGTAAATTACATTTTTTCTAACTAAATAAAAAGATTTTTTAAAATAATTGTGTTTTCTCATGAACTAGGTGGTCTTATCAATAGGTGGAATCTACCACAGACATGTAGAAGTCAGAAGTTAGGTAAGACAGAGAAGGAAACAGTGTGCTAATAATTGTTGAAAATTATAATACCAGCCTAGAACTGAGCATTGAATATAGGCAAAAAGATACACATGATAACCTCTAAATCTATGTATTGCAATCCACAATGTATAAGAGAAGAAAGAGAGATAGAGAAAGAGAAAGAGAGAGCGAGAGAAGAGATAAAGAACCTGCCACAGAGGCAGGCTAGAGGAGGGGGGAGGAATTTGGGACGTTGGTGAGGGAAAATGAGCACTAGTTGGGGGAATGGGTGCTGGAACACTGTATGACCAAAACCCAAACATGAACATCTTTGTAATTGTATGTCTCATGGTGGTATAGTAAAATATTTAAAAAACACAATTAAAATTGTGTTTTCTGAATCTTATTTAGGTAAAATTCTATTTAAAAAAGAAAGATTTTTTATATACTTAACTTTTTTAAAATTTAATGAGTCATTATTTACAAAGTTATGGATAGTTGACTTTTAAGCACATATTTCAACACCAATTCCACCATCGGTGTTCTGCTTTCCTCCACCAGTCACATATTCCCCCATTATTTCCACCTTCCTAACCTCCAAACTCTACTCCCTGCCTGCCCCCATGACAGCCACATTACAAAGTTCAGCGGTTGTAGCTTAGATCTCACCTTTTCAGTATTGTTGAGTCTGTGATTTGGATACATGTTATAACACTTTTCCACGTCACCAGGTTTTCTGCATCTTATCTGACCAATATACAGCAGGAATCATTAGAGTAATCGTCTCTAGTGACTTTACTGTTGTATGGGGATTACCTTTCCCAAGAAGATAGAGAAAAACAAGTGTATAGCTTTAATCATCAGTTTTCCACTGAAGACATAAATCATGGAGATAAATTCAACAAAATTCCATTGCTTTTATTGTTTCAGACACTGCAATTTATAACTTCAAACAAAACATTTCAAGGAATAATTAAATATATCTTGCTTTGTGATTCAAGCATTTTAGGGAACCAAAAGTATAGAAGACAACCCTTAAATGGTTCAAAAGTGCTCATTTATTTTCTAAGCAATGTCATATTATAAGTTTCTGTAATTTTTAGATAGTTATTCTGGCTGAAGTAACTTATGTCTCATTTTAACTTTGTTGATGTCTTTCACAATGGTATCATTCATTTCTCTTGGAATTCTCTTTTGCAACAAGGCTTAGGAAATCATTCCTTGAATCAATATTATTTTATTGTAAATTCCAGTCAGCATAGTTTGCTGATCATACCTGTCTCCTTTCAAATTTCAATATGTAAATGCCTTTTAGATTTACACTAAATTTTGAGCATGCTCAAGATAAAGGCAAGCAACTAAGGTTCATTACGACAAGTTATGTCAAAAGCAGCAGCATGATTATCACCTGGGGTTAGAATTACAATTTGGGGGCTTCCACCATAGACCTACTGAAATCATGTCCCTATTAGACTTTAAGGTGAGTATTGTGTGTGTGTGTGTGTGTAAGATAGTTGCCAGAGATTAAGGGATGAGTCAGTGGAAAAAGCACCTGAGGGTTTGATCCTTTGATCCCTGGCATTGCCCACCAATGCAGTCAAAGCTCTGTAAATATCACCCAAGAGTTCTCCCAGTTCCTCTGCTCTGTGGGACCTTGACTAGTGAGCATTCCAGAGCACCATAATCAGGTGTGTCCAAGTAAAATTCTAGTGTGTGACTTAAGATGATAACTACTAACAAGCATGTGTGTTTAAGTCTCAATCACTGTAACAATAGCAACAGGGAAAAGAAAGAGGGAAATAGAAAAGCAAAAAGAAAAAAAAATTAATTGAACTGAGTGGCCAGAGCAGCAGGGCATTTGCCTTGGATGGTCAAGGTAGGTTGTGTGTCTTGCATGTAGCTGGCCGGTGTTCTGTCCCCAGAACTGCTTCTGGTCCCCAAACCCAGCAGGAATGATCCATGAGTGAAGCGCAGGAGCAAGCCCTGAGAACTGCCAGGTTTGCTCACTCCAATTTTTAAAAAATTGTGATACCAGTGCATAGAAATCATTCCAAGTGTTGAGAAAAACTTCAAGAATCGAGTACTCAAAAACATTTATTTTACTTTTTAAAATTTTATTCAAGTGCCATGATTTACAATACTGTTAGTGGCAAGGTTTCATGCAATCATTCCAGCACCTTACCCTGCACCAGAGCTGCCTGCCGTTTCCCTCTTCCAGTATCCCAGTGAGAGATTGACTTTTGAGCATAAGCTCTGTAGTCAGACACAGGCTATTCTGATTCCTGGTGGTTTTGCTCCTAATAAGCTTTCTGACATGATCAATGCATTCCATCCCTCCTACACTCTGTGTGCTTACATGTAAAATGATAGGAACAGCATTGCTTTGATAGTCAAATGGGGTGGGTGGGGCAGGGTGTAAGAAAAGCTTAGTGTACCACTAGACTATGATATATTTTCCTTTTTTTTTTTGTGGGGAAGGGATGGGCCACAGCTGGCTGTGTCAGAGCTTATTCTAGGTTCTGTGCTCCAGGATCACACCTGGCCAGGCTCCAGGGCTAGAACACAGGTTGTCCACATGGAAGACCTTACCTGCTGGAAGGTAGGTCCCTGATCCCTGTATTTAACTTTTTCGGTTAGTGAGTGTTACTCTTAATGAAAAATATTTTAACCTACTCCATTTACAACAACTTCAAGCTGGAATTTAAAGTTGTTTTGCTGCGTGAGTAATCTGAATAGACACTGTGTGATATAACTTCTATGTGAAATCTTAAAAATTATGAATATATGTCAAACTTGAATAGAGATTAGTCTTGCACATGGCCAACCATAATCTAACCCTGGCACGACATAGAGGCCCCTGAGCACTACCAGTAGTAATCCCTGAGCACTTAACTAGGATTAAGTCTCGAGCATGAACACCACAGGGTATGACCCTTGAAAACCAATTTTTAAAAAATAAGAAAGATCAAATTGATAAACACAGAGTAGAAAAGTGTTTGTTAGAGAGGATTGAGGGAAGGTAAGGATAGGTGGGTAGAAAAGTGAAAACTTTTGGCTAGAAGAGAAATAAGCCCCCGAGGATTTATATTGTGACTATAAATGCTGACATAATTTTGTATAAATAAAATTTGCTAAATGTGAAACTAAGGAGACTGAAGAGACATTACAGCAGGCAGGGTGCTTGCCTTGCACATGCCAGCCTAGGCTTGATTCTGGCATCCCGTATGGTTCCCTGAACCATGCCAAGAGTGATCCCTGAACACAGAGTCAGGAGTAAGCTCTGGGCACTGCCAGGTATGCCCCTACACCCACCCCCTAAAAGGTAGTTTAAATGTAAAATTTAAATTTTGTCACACATACAAAACAAGAGAAACATGTGAGGATTTGATAGCTGTGTTGCTGGGTAGATAGGAACCCCTTCATCGAACATAGAAATAGCAGAAAATGTGACGTTTTTAAATATTGCTTCATGTTATTTGACAGTTAAATGCCAATGGGCTGAACTGGCATAGGTTCATATTGCCTATGTGAGTTTCTTAGCACTGGCTGTGAGAATATAAACCTGACTTGGGGGCCGACAGCATGGTGCTGTTTACACAGCTTTGACCTCACTGGGCTTCTGTCTCTGGATGCACATTGGAATCACGGAGGAAGGGATGGGGTTTCCAGAAATACTGATGCTTAGCCTCCAGTGTTAGCAAATTGTCTCATTTATTTTCTTCTTTATTTTTCTTTTTCTTGTAAGAGAGTGGTTTGGGGGCTATGTCCAGCTGTGCTCAGGGGATTACTGCTGGCTCTGCACTCAGGAATTGCTGGCAGGTTTGGGGGACCATATGGGATCTTAGGGATGAACCTACCTAATGCACTATCTCTCTAGCTACTCTGAGCCCAAATTTTTACAGTGATTTTGTTGGTCTCTAGTGGTAACTTTCCATCTTTGTTTTCTAAGAGGTGCTCGGGTGAAAAGAAAAAACAAGATTGAGAACTACAGAGTAAAAGCTAAATTTTTCAAACTAGAATGTGCTTATGTGTCACAGGGCAACTTGTTAAATGCAGAGTTCCTTTCTTTGTGGGGATGGATCTGACGGGGGTTGATTCAAAAGGAACTCAGGTTTCTAGAAATATGCAAGTTTTCTTCTTTTAAGCTAGAATACAACAAAATATTTTCTTGCAATTGTGTTAGGAAAATCCATCTTGCTAATGCTTCCAAACAACCTCAAACTATGTTGTGATTTTTCATATATAATTACTTAGTTTTGCATTTTTTTTGGAATTGAAATGGGTTCTTGACAGATTCATAATGTTTACTAGTTTCATTTTCTCTCAGTTTACTTAGAATAAATTGTTAAAAATTTGCATGGGAGGAGGATGTTAATATTAGGTATTGTTATACATTTTAAAAATGTTAAATAAACAAATATGTAATATTTATTTATTATAAATATATAATATAATATATAGTTATTATAAATATATAATATAAAATATATATTATAAATATCTAAATAAATATCTCCTTAGAAGTAATTTTAGAAATATTTTTCATTTAGTATTCTTATACCATTTACACAACTATTAAAAAAGGAATTCCAAGTGTTCTGAATGATGCAATTGATAATATTCAAAATCAAATAATAACTCTAAAATATCAATAAAAGAATAAAACTAGAAAATGTATAATTTAATACCAAGGAGAGGATATGGAAATATTTTAGAGAGAGAGAGAAAACTAAGAGAATAATATATAGAGATAGTATGAAAAAAAGTTTTTTAAAGTGATTCTTGAGCAAGTCTCTCCTTACTCCTTTTCCCATATGAATTTTAGGAAGGCTCAGAAGAGAATCACTTCAGAAGAATACAGAGTACTTTGAAATTAATAAATTTACTTGTCAAGAATAAGGTCAAACATATTAGTATCCCCAAGTAAACTTCTTAACAAACATCTAATCCATCATTAAAAACTACCAAAGGAGCTGAAAACTCTGTGGTCTTTTCCTAAACAAGATTCCTAAGCTTATCCTTGTTCTATATAAATTGTATTCTCTATGTTAAAACAAAAAATTTAAAAAATAATATTATAGCATCTTGATTCTGGGGAAAAGATTGCCTTGCATAGTGGGGTGCAGAATGATCATTCTTGTTTTTTTTTGCTTTTTGGGTCACACCCAGCAATGCTCAGGGGTTTCTCCTGGCTCTGCACTCAGGAATTACTCCTGGTGGTGCTCAGGGGACCATATGGGATGCCAGGGATCAAACCCAGGCTGGCACAGCCCGGCCGCTTGCAAGGCAAACACCCTACCCACTGGGCTATCACTCCGGCCCCTGAATGATCATTCGTGCATAGAGAAAAGTTCTGGACCCCTCTGTGTTCATATTTGGCTGAACAGGTAATCAAAGCAACTTCAGACAGACTATCAAGGAAAACCATCACTTTAGACTACTTTATATAGATGATTTGCTTTGCAGTGAAATCCAAAGAAAAATATAGGAATAATATGGGATATTTATTCTGTATTAAGGGACCCAAGGTATCAAGGAGGTGTGTATAGGGGGAGGAGGGGTCCACACAATTATGGCATTATCCCAAATGATAAAGATGAATTCTCAGAGTAGCAGTGTTCAATGACAGTAATACCCCATCCCCACCCCCCCATTTCAAGTCAGTAGAAGGTTAAAAAGGGAGAAAAGTGAATATTCAATTAAGGAAAGAGCAAAAAATCAGATAAGGGCAGAAATGTCTGTCTTCTTCTTTTACAGCCTCTGGGCCTTTCACTTCCCTTACAATAATCAACGTTCCTGGACCAGAGAGATATTATAGGGTATAAACACTCACCTTGCATGTGGTGGGCAAGAAAGATAGCATAGGGAGTATACACTTGCCCTGTGTGTAGTAGGCCCTAAGAGATAGTACAGGAAGTAAGACACTTGCCCTGTGTGTGGTAGACCCAGAGATACAGTATAGGGAGTAATACTCTCGTCTTTCGTGTGGTAGGCCCGGCTCTCATCTAAGGCACCTCATATGGTCCCCCTCAAGCACCTCTGGGAGTGATCCCTAATTAACACCATTTGTGTCCCAAATCCCACCAAAAAAGACAATGCAAATTTCCCAGTAAAATAAGGGCACCTGTGACTTGACTTACCTTAATTCCTCATGTTCAGAGGTGCTGCTTATAGGAAGAGGCTACTTCGGCTGTATTAGGAAAAGTCTGTCTGACTCTGGGAGGACAATTGCTTCACATGTGCATGAAGAAAGAGTGGATCAGCATAAGAAACCTGCCGTGAGCAGGGGCAGAGAGCCCGAGGAGGCTGACTGATGAGGGATCTCATTCCTAGAACAGCTCGGAGCAAATTGTGAGCCCCAGGAGTGTCCAAGCCCTGGCTCACTCTACGGAAAGGAAACCCTTCCTTTCAGCTACTGATCTTTGGTAAAGGCAAGTAAAATATTGGCACTTTATACCAGGGGAAACCACTGGTTTTATAGTGAAACTTTTTTTTTAAAAGTGAGATGACAGATTCCGACTTTAAAAGCCGAATGGCTGGTCGGTCAAGTCAACCATGTGCATCAGAAAGAGGCTGAACATGGCATAAGGTGCAACCTCAATCTGGGCCATAATAAAGTAGCTGTTCATTTGTGGTCAGAGAGTGCATGAAAGACCTTGAGTTTCTTCACTTTATTTAGTAGAAAGCCATTGGACAGCTTCTAGCTCTATCAATCAACGGCCTCCATTCTGCTTGCTGCTCAAAGCTTTCCTGTTTGGCTCTGTTTTTTCAGACAGCTCAATAACATGTCTGTCGAGCTGTGATAAATGTGCCATGCGCTTATAAACTGTCTCTTTAACTCTGGACTACATTTCAATGTGTAATGCTTGTGACTAATTGCTTGTACCAAAGGCTTTTTATTTATTTGTAATGATTATACAGTAGGCTTATCATTTATGTTTCTCACTTCTCTTCATGAAGTGGTTTTATTTTAAGTTGAACACAGCAGATTGTCAGCGAACTTCTGAAGTACCCGCTCTGCTCAATGAATGAGCTGTCTAGGTAAAAGAACATAATTGGCAAACCCTGTACATAACGCGAGCAAGTGAAATCTCCTAATGATTTTTTCTTTTTCTTTTTTGTGATCACTGCACATCAGCCATCAGTTTTACACCAACTTTATGGCTGCCCACTGTGGCTGTCAGAACAGAAATTTCCTGGTGGGTTTTTACTCCAGTGTAAAATTAGTAGTGAGCCTTACCAAACCTTATTTGGGCACAATTGCTAGTTTTCTGCTAAGGAAGCCCAGAAAAGAACTATTATGGTAAATGAATTACTTCTCACTCAGAAAAAGGTGGTTCTTTCAGATCAGGTTGGAGTCAATGACAGGACAAGGGAAGGAAGCGTGTATTGCAGCTGTCTGGGATTTCCAATAGACACTATATATATAATATTTATATCTTATATATGTATATATTTATATATTTATATAGAATATATAATATTTATAAATATATGAATATATAATAATAAATATATATAATATATATTTATTAAAGTATTGGTTGTTTAACTATGATGCATGACTTTTTAAATTGAATCACTGTTTTCTTCTATATCAGTCTCCAATAACTGCTAGGTGACAGGCAGATGTTATATTGAATTAAATATATCATGGATCATATTCAAAATGGTGGTAATTAGTGATATATCGGCATAGAATAATTTTGTATTGTGATTGAATAAAAATTTCTATGGAATTAAATATATCACAGATCATGTTGAAAACATGGGCGGTTGGGGCTAGAGTGATAGTACAGCTGGTAAAACACTTGCCTTTGTATAGCTGACCTGGGTTTGATCCCTGGCATCCCATTTGAACACTTAAGCCTGCCAAGGAATAATCCCTGAGCACAGAGCCAAAATTATGTGCTGAGCAGCACTGGGTATGGTCCAGAAACATATGTGTTTATGTATGTGAGTGTAATTAGGGATTTATCTGTATAATATAA
Source organism: Cryptotis parvus (assembly GCA_021461705.1). Classification (NCBI taxonomy): domain Eukaryota; kingdom Metazoa; phylum Chordata; class Mammalia; order Eulipotyphla; family Soricidae; genus Cryptotis; species Cryptotis parvus. The sequence continues at coordinate 37,863 of JAJIBD010038546.1, forward strand.
TTTCATATTTTGTGATTGAATAAAACATTGATATCGAAACCTATAAATACTACAGAATGAGTGATAGATGCAGGACACGGCAGCAGTGGAGCTCTGAGCAGTGGAGCTCTATTATTCTGAGAAAGACAGTGAGTTAGACTCTTTCCTTGAGGAACAGCGCCCACTTTTCTTATTTAAGCATAGCTACCATCTGAGCTGTGGTTAAATAAGAAATTTAACTATAGCTACCATCTGCCATATGCTACCCGCACGGCAGAGCCTGGCAAGCTACCCGTGTCATATTTGATGTGCCAAATACCAGTAACAGTTATAGACCTCATTCCCATGACCTGATGGAATGGTTTGAGGCTCTTTATGTTTCTGGAGCAAGCAGGTGCCCTTGGGCTCTACTTGCATGTGACAGGTCATATGGAGATGTTACTGGTGCCCGCTCGAGCAAATCGATGATGAACGGGAAGACAGTGATACAGTGACACCATCTTTAGTATAGTAAGTCATCTGTACCCGTAATTACTTATCCTTCAGGCAGCAGTAACTATTCTGAAAGCACTTTTGTTCTTCAGTTTATATTAAGTTTATATGTAATTGTTGTTCAAGCCTCTCTCTGAAAAGTTAATAAACTGCTTCTTCTGTGCTTTCTATGAATATATTTTGACTCACATTGTGTTTTCATGACCTACAAAGCAGACAGCAGGATATATAGGCAAAAAATATTCTTTCTCAACTTAAAGTTTGTTTCGGCTGGAGACCTTTACTTCAGATGACTGTATCTGGGATCTGCAAGAATGGCTGTCACAGGAGTTGAGTGCAGTATAGGGTCCAGAAGAAAGTCACGGCTCTAATATGTAGCCAATTTGTTAGGTTTACATATACATACATATATATAATGTGTATATTTTATATATAAATATAAAACATTTATATATAATATATTTTATATATAATATACATTCTATATAAATATATATTTTATATATTATTTCAGTCCATATTATATATGAAAAACCACCCCCCACCCCCCACCCCCCCCCCCCCCCCCCCCCCCTCTCCCACCGCCCCGCTCACCTCACCGCCCCCCACCCCCCCCCCGACCCAACAACCCCACCCCCCCCCCCCAGCCGAGACACCACCGGTCCCCACGAGCACCACCCACGTCCGCCTCCCGCCCGCAGGCAGACACACCTTGGCCCACCACCCGCAACCCCACCCCCCGACCCCCCACCCCCCCCACCCCCCCCCCCCCCACCCACCCCCCCCCACCCCCCCCCCCCCCATTCCCACCACTCCCAACCACCCACCACCCGAACCCACCAACCCCCCACCCAAACACCAATAAAGATTTATGTTTAATAGCCCCCACGCGCCTCGTATTAGCATTTAATATTCTCACCAAATATGGTTTGACTCTTTATTCCTCCCCGCCCCAACAATGAAACTGCCCCAACAACTACTTTATATAATATATTATATAATATGTATAGACATAATAATATATATGGAAATATATATATTTTATATAGAAAAGGACTGGGCCCCAAGGGATGAACCCTGTGCCACGGCAGAGCCTGGCAAGCTACCCATGGTATATTCGATATGCCAAAATGGTAACAATAATGGTCCTCACTCCCAACGAATGGAGATGTTACTGGCACCCACCGAGCAAATCAATGAACAACGGGAAGACAGGTGATACAGGTGATATAAAATCACTTGATCACTTGACATCCCGTTATTTATTGATTTGCTCCGAGTGGGTGCCAGTAACATTTCCATTTGACCCTATCATGTGCCAGTGTAGCCCAATGGCATCTGGTTGCTTCAGGAATACCAAGAGCCTCAAACCATTTGTTCAGGGTCTTGACGAAGAAGTGTGACCATCTTGTAGGTGGGCGGCCACTTGATCTTTTGACATACTGTGGGATCCAATCAGTAACGACTCTAGTCCAGCGTTGTCTCCAAATCACATTACATGTATATATACATATATACTATATATATATATATATATATATATATATATAGCTATTTGTTGGATGGAAGTTTAATGATTGAATCCTTCCTTTTACTAGGCTGGTTTCTTTATAAATCAATAGTGCTCATACAATAAAATGATAGAAGACATTTTATAAAGCATATTTAGCCTTACAATTATTGTGTACTTAGATGCTGACATATCAGTTTATGTCAGCTTCTGTCTAATTTAAAATATGCCAGGGATAATAAGAATCTTGGAAATCATCTAAGAGTACCCTTTTACTAATGGTAAAGAAATTGAACTATCACTTCCTCAGGCCCACAGGACTGTTGCCTTCAGTTCATTATTCATTATATAAAATCACAAAAGGTGCCATGTGTACCACTGCTTCCCCACTGTTGGGTTTTAGCAGACCTGGCTCTTCAATCACTGCAAAGCTTCTTGTTGGGACTCAAAGGCCACATTAGAGATCTTCTGGGCCTCCCCTCTTTATTTTGTCTGAGCCAGTGGCCCCACCCAGGAGCTGCCGTGGGGCAACCAACCATAGCATGCAGAGCCTCAAACGCAGCTGGGAGAACAGGAACTCGGCTCTCCCCTAGCTCAGCTGACCATGAGGCCTGCAGGAGGACAGATGAGTTTTGGGTGTGGGCCCATCACCTCTGGGGGTCCCGGAAGATGCCAGATGAGACTCGCTCGCCACATTAGCCACCATTTTTGCTGTCTGGTTGCTGATCATGAGGCCCCTAAGTTGTGCGGCTGCTTGCAGCCACGAGGTCCATCAAACTAGAGGAAACAGTTATGTCCTTTAATATACTGCATTCTGCGATGTGTAGGAAAGGTAGGTGGGAGGGAGATAGAGAGGAGAGAAAAGATATACAGAACCCGCCAGGTAGTTGGGGTGCAGGAAGGGGGAGGGAGGTGGGGACATTGGTGATGGGAGATGGGTTCAGGTGGAGGGATGGGTGTTGGAACATTGTAGAACCAAAACTCAAGCATGAGAACCTTGCAATTGTATGTCTAAAAGTGGTATAATAAAATTTTTTAAAAGTTGAGAAAAAAAATCTTCTGGGCCTGTCCTTCCAAGCAGTCACATCATCTGTTTGTGATGGGTAATGAGATAAAATATTTCACTATCATGCTGTGTCAAGCTCATTCTCGAGCTCATTCACCAACATGGCAAGACGGGAGCCTTAGGCAACCACATGCCAACATCCAAGCTCACAAAGAAGTGCAGGGAAGTGATAAAGGAAGACCTCAAAGAGAGAAGAGCAGAAATACTGGCCTGCAGGGAAATGTTGTGGTGACCCACACAAAATTCGGGAGAAGAGTCAGGGATCCCCTTATGTCCAGGGAATTGGTGATTGGTGGACAGAGAAAGACGAGAGAATCTGGCGAAGTTTCAAAATGCTTTACTTAACACAGGTTCAGGCATACAAATCAACAATTGGAAAAACTCCAAACTCAGTGTTCCCAGCTAGGACCCTGGCCCATAAGGCCATGTAGAGAGGAGACAGAGACAAGGCGCCCTCAGGAAGGGGGAGAGAGCAATCCAAAGTAGCTCAAAGAGAGTAAGCAGCCTAGTTTTATATCCCTGCAACCCATACCTCCCACTTTTATGAGAAGCCAAAAGGGTCAAATGCCCTTAGGTAATTTCTCTTAGCACCTCACCTAGGCCCTTATAGATGTTGCCAGCTCAAGATCGGCCTCTGAAATGCTTTTTCAGGGTAGAGAGAAGGGGTTTATGAGATGAACTGTATCTAGAATACAAAGGCATCTGTACCAAAGACTATACTAATGCCAGTTAAATATTTCTCCAAGCCTTCACAAGAGTGTCCTCTTTACTTCATGGTAGTTTTGTGTTTTAGTTGCCTTTGAGTTATCAGGGAGCCATGCTTGCTTGCTTTGAGGCAAACAGCATTTCTCTCAGGTCTAATTACTTCAAGATCCAAGATGACCAGGAAGATATACCGGTAAGAACTAGATAGTCCCATGATAATTGTAGTAGCATGAGAAAATATTTATACCAGCCAGTATAGAATGCATGGTCAGATAACTGCCACATAAACTGCCTTCCTATTTACAAAGTGACCTGCAGGAGGCAATTCCAGGCCAGAGCAGAGGCTTTGGGCAGGTGTACTGCACCACTGGCTGATGCAGCAGAAGCCAGGAAAAGCATTCACAATGCCTGCCTGTCCTTCACCAACTATTAGACCAAGATGACTGTCCTCCCACATCCTGATGGATCCATCACATCCTGCAGAAAGGCAATGGGGAAGATTATCCATAACTTCTACTCAGATCTCTTTGATAGCTACGTCCACCACCTATCGGGGAGCTCCGCAGGGATCCCTGATAGTTCCGGGAAGCGAGTTCCCTTCTACCTCCGAAGCCAGCGGGGAATGGATGAAGACTCAGGAATCGGATGCAGTTTTAAAGGGGTTTTACTATCACAGGATCCAATATACAATCCAAGAGCAGGGAAAACCTCCGGGAGGTTCCCAGCTAGGCCCCAGCCAGGTGTAGGCAAAGATGGCTGCCACCACGTGTTGAGGCCCAACAGAGAATGGAGAGGACGGAGAAGCAAAACGCCAAGGGAAGCCGAAATGGCAAAAGGGGAAAAAAGAGAGAGCTCTTCTTTCTTCTTGCAGCTTATCTTACAGCTCGAAATCCGCCCAAACTCCCAGCCCAGCCCATTCTGGGCTGGGCTATCTAGACATGAAAACAGGAAAATAGCTTTACAGAAAAGTTGCAACTTCAGGAGACCATCGGGCTTTTTACAAGGACCCATTGCTAATTAAAAGGCTCCTAGCAGAGCTGGGAGAATCTATAAGCTAAATGTAACTTCCCCTGGCAGGAAGGGTCAAATGCCCTCAGGTAATTTCTCCCAGCACCTCACCTAATGTCTTGAGCCAAGATCTGCCTGGAAATGCCTTTATAGGGTAGAGAAAGGGGTTTCTGAGATGGCATGTCTCTGTACCAAAGACTAATACTAATGCCAGTTAAATATTTCTCCAAGCCTTCTCAAGTCACGTCTACTTCACGGTAGTTTTGTATTTTAGTTGCCTTTGAGTTATCAGGGAGCCATGCTTGCTTGCTTGGAGGCAAACAGTATTTCTCTCTGGTCTAATTACTTAGAGATCCAATGTGGCTAGGCAAATGTGCTGGTAAGATCTAGCTAGTCCCACGATGATTGTGGTAGCATGAGAGAATATTTATACCAGCCAGTACAGAATAAGTCAGATAAGACTGCCACATTCAGACTACCCCCTATCTATGAAGTGACCTGTAGAAGGCAATCCAGGACAGATGCAGAGGCCTAGGCTTTTAGGTGTCCTACAACAACCACCGACATGCTAAATTCTGCAGGATGGCTATGCCGTTCCCAACATTCTTCCTTCTGAAATCTGACATGCCATTTTGTTAGTAAAGAAGTGAACAGCACCCGGCTCAGACAAAGTCAGACCTGAACACCTGAAGAATCTGCCATCAGTGCTCATCAATACACTGACTTGGCTCTTCACACGCTACCTGTCTGAATGCAGGGTGCCTTCCCAATGGAAAGCCAGAAGGAAAGTTGTACTGTTCAAGAAGGGAGACATCCACAGTATTGGCAACTATTGCCCCATCTGCCTGTTGTCTGTCATCTATTAACTGTTCACTCAAGTCATCCTAAACAGGATTGGCAGAACATTAGATAAAGGACAACCATGCAAGCAAGCTGGCTCGCATAAAGGATTCAGCACACTCAACCATATCCACAAAGTAACAAAGCTCATTGAGATTTGTAGAGAGTTCAAGATGCCAATGTCTCACATTCCTTGATTTAAAGAAAGCCTTTGATTCTGTTGAGACTGAAGCAATTATCAAAGCCAAACAGGGCGTTCAAACTCACTATGTCAGGATCCTTTGTGAGCTGTATTACGGATCTCACTATTCTACTAGGAAGTGATCATTGATGTCAAAAGAGGGGTTCAGCAGGGTGATACCATTTCACCAAGGCTCTTCAGTGTCACCCTCCTGAACATCATGCGACAATTAGAATGGGAAGGAATGGGAGTGAAGATAGACAGTTGGCAACTACACCACCTCTGCTTTGCTGATGACATTGTTTTAAAACACCATATATTTGCCAAGCAGCAAAATGCTGGTTTACTTCGACCAAGAATTTGGAAAGATAGTTCAACAGCTGACTCTCAACAAAACAATGATAATGAAAAATGAACTAGTTTCAGAGGCCCCATTCACTCTCAACAGAACAAACAACTCTGAATGCAGTAGTTATGTGTACCTAGGTTGAGAAGTCATCATGATGAACGACATAAAACCTGAGCTGCGCAGGAGGAAGAGAGCTGCATGGAATGCCTTTGAAAGCATCAAAGATATAGCTAAAAAGACAAAGAACCTCCGGCTCCAGGCACATCCCTTCAACTCCACCATTCTCCCTTCATTAAAATACGCCTCAGAGACCTGGACCCTACAAAAGCAGGATGAGAACACTATTCGGTTCTCCCAAAGAGGAATCGAAAGAGCTATGCTTGGAATATCATGCCTCACTTAAGAGAGAGAGGGAATCCGGAGTTCTGACCTCCGTCAACAATCCAGAGTCAGGGATGCTGACTCATTTGGCAAGGCATCGAAAATCAGATGGGCTGGACATGTAATGCGATTTGAAGACAGCCTCTAGACTAGAACCATTACAGACTGGATCCCATGGGATGTCAAAAGATCATGTGGCCGCCCACCTACAAAATGGTCGGACTTCTTCATCAAGACCCTAAACGAACAGTTTGAGGCTCTTTGTATTCTTGAAGCAAGCAGATGTCATTGGGCTACACTTTATGTGATAGGGTCAAATGGAAATATTACTGGCACCCACTCAAGCAAATTGATGAATAATGGGATATCAAGGTATCAAGCAATCAAGTGATTATACTGTGTCAGTGACCTTGAAGCTCACACCAAGCAAGTTTGCCTATGTGATGTTTTGTTCAGGTGTTCTAAGTGTCATCATCCAGACAATAGGCAACCAGTTTCTACAAATTTTTTTCCAGGAAATTTGGAGGAAAATTTAGGAAATTTGAGTAAATACTTATAGAAAATGGCTTCTTCTACCTAGAAAACAGGGAAGAACTTTCTAACCTTAAAATCCAAGTACAACGATGCTATAATGTGCTTTGTCTGTTGTTGCATTAAGTCTTGGCATCTGACTCTTTGAATAGATATACTAAACTAATAAAATAAATTACCTTTTAAACTACAAGCTCTTATTCTAGAGCAACAGAACCTTGAAAATATCAATTGTTTCATTGTTGAAGTTGAATTCTGACTATCAATATAGCTTTTAGTCCTTTTTTGTAAACATAAAAATGTCATGGAACATGATTTTCATTTCACTGTGACTCTCTTAACCTGAATTATTTATTCTGAGTTATTATAGTCATAGTGTGTATAATGTATATATTTATATTTTTGTATGTGTAATACTTGTCATTTGTTATTAGCAAATAATTGTTATAGCTCAGTGACATTATGATTTGTACCAATAATTTATCTTTTATGAAAAATAGAGTCTAGACTTATCCTTATGAACTTTCAGACAAGTTCATAGAATGTCTGTGATAGAAGTCTGTATTTTGATCTGAGTTTAGATAGTTTAGCCTGCTATTAAGTACTGAATCTAGTCAAGATGTTGCGGTTTGAACCATCAGAAAATACTTGCCATTTCCCATTGCAATTATATTTATTCTTTGAACTTTTATCAGTCTGGGCAGTTTACTGGGCTGGGTTCACCAGATAATTACCAGCTCGGTGCCAAGTCAGCCTTCTTCACATGGATGATTTGGTTGATATAGTGACAGTTGATAAGTCAGTTCCATCCATCCATGTAGAGGAGCACTGCTGGATGTCACCCTGCTGTTTCCCAGATCCTTGAAGAGACAGTTCTTCCAGAGACACTGATAAGAATCCTGTGCAATACCAGAATAGGAGAAAGTGACTTGTTTGCAGAGTTGTAAGTAAAATGAAGGAGTAATAGCAAAACATTTACTTCTAAAAATAAGCCATGTCTTACAGTTTTTAGAGCTTTGAAGCTTAATAATTTTCATAATACTTAATACAAAAGTTATTCACCTGCAGGTAAAAATTTCCCCCAGGGCTATATAATGTATATACTCTATTTTTATCTTTCCATTTTTAGTATGCCTTTATTAAACATTTACATTGGGAAGTAAAGGATAGCATTATATATTTTCTCTGCACTGAAAAATACAGTAGATTCTCACTGAAAGATATGTCTATAAAGACAAGTTATTTTAAAAACAATTTACATGCATTTTGATTTTGAAGCAGTGTAGTATAGTAGTAAATATCAGAAGAATAAGGCAGGAAGAGAGTCAGATCTCCTTTTATTTTGTTACCTGTTAAAAAATAAACACGTCCATTTTGTCTTGTTTGGTAAAACATAATTTATAGTCTCCTTTAACTTTGAGTTCTAAAAGACATTTTTTAGGTAATGGATGTGAAAACCCTTTATTTTTTCATTGTTTTGTAAAGTAATCCTGCCAACAATGGATAGGAACCTTTTTATGGTTTAAGCCATGAACCCAGAAAAAAAAGTAATCAAATATAAACAATCTAAATGTAAAACAACTAAATCAAGTGCTTTATATTATATTTCTTGTAAAATAAGTAATACAAGAGTGAGGGCAGTTGAGAGAAATATGAAATAGTGGGGTTTGTTGTTTTTAGGAATTAAAGAACTTGTAAAGGAAATCACAAGCGAGTATTTTGTGGGGCTGGAGTGATAGTACAGAGGGTAACACACTTGCCTTCCATGCAGCTGACACAGGTTTGAGCTCCAGCATCCCATAAAAAGTAATTCCTGAAGGGCCGGAGTGATAGCCCAGCGGGTAGGGCGTTTGCCTTACATGCGGCCAGCCTGTGCCGGCCTGGGTTCATTCCCCTGCATCCCATATGTTCCCCGAGCACCGCCAGGAGTAATTCCTGAGTGAAGAGCCAGGAGTAACTCCTGAGCGTCGCCGGGTGTGACCCAAAAAGCAAAAAAAAAAAAAAAAAAAGTAATTCCTGAGTGCAGAAACAAAAGGGTTCTTGAGCATCACCAAGTCTGACCCTAAGACAAGATAAAACAAAAACAAATAAGCAAATATAATATTTGGTATAGCAAGAAGGAAGGGACAGATAAAAGTGAGATGGAAACATATTGCTAAAAAAGGGGAAACCTAAGTGCCTTGCACACCCTGGTTCTATCCCCAGCATCACAAATATGGTCCTCTCATTATCACCAAATGTGTTCCCCAAACCAAAAATAAGCAAATGAAATGAAAAAATAAAGTTACAGGTGATAGGGCATGTTTTCAAAAAGGAAATTGTTAAGATGTATCAAAATAGAGAAATGAATGAAAACACTATGAAGTGAACCCAAAGTTTGTGGCATTTTATATGGTATTGCTAAAGATGGTCATCTCCACATTGCATTTTACTATGAAAGGATTGTGTCAGGATATTATCTTTAATTTGCTTTATTGCTAAGATGATATAAAAAAAGGACATAGGCCCATCATCCCTATGTTATAGATTTAATGTGAATGTCTTTTCACAGAGCTTGACAATCTATCAAACCTCTATTTAGAATTTTAACTCTTTTAAGTGAAGCTGCTGAGGCCAGCTTTTTCTTTCAGTTATTCCAGATGAAAACATCTAATTATTATTTATGTCTCCTATTTTCATAAGTGAGTAGAACTGTTCACACACTGTCTCTCAAGTTCTTCCTACAGAGGGTTTATTTTGTGTACTTTGTCCAATGAACATTATCGGAGAAAGAATCCCCGAAAGAGCAGCTTTCATTGATCCAATGATGTACCTATTACTAGCACCACAATCCACTTGGTGACCAGAGATGGAGCAGTACTTTATAAATGTAGGAAGAAAGACCAACTTATTGTTAGAATATGGTTTTAGAGGAGGTCAAAACACTCCTTATTTAGGGAGAGGAGGCAATGTTGCCTAAATAGGTTTGAGATAAGTGGTTTCTGCTGTAGATGGAGGGAAGCAGGCTTTATTATTATAGGATTTTCTGGTACCATCTCTGACTGGCTGTGTGTGTGTGTGTGTGTGTGTTATAACTGTTTTATTTAGCAAGCTCTCTCTCTCCCCTTCTCATCTTTGCCCAGTTCTTGCTATTATTCCTTCTTGTGTCTGTCTGCATCTCCATCTCAGTGTTATTTTTTGTTTGTTTGCTGTTGTTTGTCTTCACGAAACCTTGGTGGATAATATGTATTTCCTTATTCCTCTGGCATTCAGTATTATATTCATTTTTAAATTTTATAAATCTCACACCCCAATAAATGATGAAAGAGGTCACAGGACACCCTCACCAGTATTTTACTTGGTGGTACCAAGCCTGACCGGTCTGCGCTCAGGTCTGGTAATGCAGTATTCTTCTACCCCTGGTGCTCAGAGCCTATCAGTGCTACAACTGGCAGTGGCTGGGGTCAGGCAGTACTAGGATCAAACTTTGAGACTCTTCATACCAAGTATGTGCTTCAGCCCTTGAGCTATGCCTTGGGTCCCTTGTGGCTTCTCCTCAATAGATTGACAGTATAGAAAGGGCTATAAATGGAGTCCAATATGGATTCAACGCAGGGTAATCCCATAATCTCTCCATATCAGTGTTTTCAGTTACAAAATGAAGACTGATGTCAGTCCTACTTACAATGGAGCAGTGGCACCAGGTGAGAGAAGTCGCTTGCATCAATTCCCAGCCCCACATTTAGTAATAATATTGCTGGTTAATGTGAAAATATCCACACCTCTGTGCCAAGACTTGCTGGACCAAATAAGTTCAACATGTTTTATTCATCTGAATCTTAAATGCCTTAATAGACTTGATACTAATTGAACAATAGTTCGCTCTTAGTACCATTTCTATGTTTGTTAATTTTGGGTACTTGTGACTATGTAGTAAGATTTTATCTAAATACCTCCTTTTTCCCCACTGAGTAGTAACCAACACCAATAACAAATGGTTCAAATTAAACCCTACTCAATTCTATTTTAGTGATATAGTATTGTAAAGAAAAGAATAACATTTTTGCTAAGTGGCCCTTTAACAATTTAAAAAGTGGCAAGTGCAACATGAAAGTGAAGAATATAATTTTCAGTATATAGAGTACATAGCAAGATTAAAATAGTTAGCTAAGCCAGAATTTGGTCAAATTCTAAGCATATTTTTAATTTCAAAGAAAGCCAACTAAATATTTTAAGGGCACTGTGCATGTTCTTAATCAAATATGTCCAGAATAAATAATTATCAAGATTATTTTCTAAGATAACAAAATGTAAATTATTAAAATTATAAGAATGGATAGTAAAGAACCATATTTTTCATTTTTACTGAAAATGCCAAAATTTCCAGACTAAATCACTATGCTTTTCAAGTAAGCTTTAATATTTTATCAGATAACCATAACAGAAGTATCTGCACTGTTTAATACTCAATATGTCTAAATCCCTAACATGAGCACAGGGAAAAAGACACTCTTAGAGATAAGTAGGCTCATTCCTCTATTCAGAAGATACTCAGAAAATTACCCTATAGGCAGTACAGTAGTGGCAAAAGGGATTTATATAATTTGCCAGTGCTGAAAATAAGAAAGGAACCTACAATCTGAAAGAAAAAACCTTAGCCGCTGCTTTGTCCTTACTAAATTTAACAGTTAAATGAGGAACTAAGAGAGAATCCACCTTATAACAATAGAAACATTTCTATACATATCTCTGTTTGTGACATAGTGACTTTACGACCAATCTTCCTTTCTGCTGTATAAAGCTAAAATGTTTTAGCCCCTCCAGCCTGGTGGAAGGAGCTCATTAGCTGAGCTGTCTCTGTGTGTGTGTCTGCCATCAGCATCTGGTGAAAGGGGCAACACTGACCCTGCCAGATTTGGGTCATGAGGTCAACAGGTCTCATTTATTATTCAAAATTGCTTTCTGACCTTTTATCTGCTAGGTCAAAGGATGTTGTATTTTAGTTGGTTGTATTTTTTAATGATGAAGCCACTACCTTGGCCAGACAATAAAATTATTTATCTTCTCCAGGGCATTGTGATTTTCTTCTCTACCTAAAAAATGTGATATTGTGAATCATTGACTATGAAATGATGATTAGAATAAAAAATTTAGATCTTTATTTTAATTTATAATTATATTTTCTAATTTTATTTCTAGTTGAATGATACTGCTGGCACTTGGCTAAGCCATTTTTTAAACTAGAATTCAAAATTTTATTCCACATTTAGAATTCTACATCTTCCTGGAAAACTTGTAGTACTCTACAAAAGCTAGTACTTGTCATGATAACTGTCCAAAAGTTTGAGTAGTTACTAGTTTCCAAAGTAAAAGCAGGGTTAAATCAAATGGCATTAGAAATTTACCAGTTACTAATTGCTTTTAGAAGAGAAATCAGTGACTGATAAGAAGAAATGTCTTTCAACTCAGAGTGCTGGCTGAATTCTTAATATATAGGTTTTTCATTATCTAAGAAAAAGGTTTTTCTCATCACCTGGTTATTTTCTGTACCTCATCTTATAAAACATAAGGAAAGAGAAGCAATTTAAAACCCAACTCCATGAGCGAATATATTTGAAAATATTTTGATGGCTACTCATATTCCATAAAATTATCTGTAAACATTTAACAAGCAATATTACAGAAAATTGAGACTCATGAAATGGCATATTGGGTCACTGTGCAAATTGACAATGTTCCTAAGGAATGGTTTTGTCTTTTGTGAGACAAAAAGTCAAAGGTCACAGTGGTCCTGCCCTTGAAGCAGACACATGAAATGTGACCATGTGCACTGCAACACTGCCTATGATGAATAACTCTGACAAGCTAGTAAACAAATAGTGGAGACTGTGGAATTCACGAGCCCAGTGAGGCATTAATATATTGTACAGCTAAGTCTTAACTCTGATCTTGGATATATAGCTTTGTGACCAGTATGAAATTACCTTTTATTGACCTGATGTCTCTGTGAATTTATATATACGTGTAATATACATACTGGTACACATGCACCCACATATGCATACACATCTATGTGAGTCATTTATTTAGGAACAGACTAAAATGTTAGGTAAAACTTCTGAGGTATACCAGATAACAACATTCTGTCCTTCTCTGGTGATTTTTAGCAGCAGATGGCCAAGTAGCCAACTGCCTTCTTGCTTTCCTACCTGATCTTATAGGATCCTGATTCTAAATGGATACTAAAGTACCAGACCAGGTCAGAAGCCTCTTCCACAACAAATTTGTATATACTTGTGCAAGTTTATGTCTGTATGACAAGTTTGTGTCTGTATGTATAAATGTATATACACATACAAATACAGAACCTATGTTTGTATGTGTGAACATTTATGTGTGTATGGCTATATGTGTGTGAGTTATATGCATGTATTGCTTTAAGTCTTCCACATCAGAACTAACTATATATGTTAGATCACACTGCATCTATATATGTTACCTCCTTCATTAATGCTTTTCAATAACAAATCAATGGTGTTTTTACCTCAAATATTTTGTTGTCTTTTTTAGGCAAAAGCAGTATTTTCCAAAATAATGGTTCCATTTTATTAACTGACCTGTGGTAGATCTTCTGATCACTTGATCACTTGATCACTTGAATCCCATTATTCATTGATTTGCTCTAGCGGGCGCCAGTAACATTTCCATTGGACCCTATTATGTGCCAATGTAGCCCAATGGCATCAGGTTGATTCAGGAATATGAAGAGCCTCAAACCGTTCCTTCAGGGTCTTGAGGTAAATATTTTATTGTCCTCTAAATTTTATTCTTTGAAAGCACTGCGATTTACAAAGCTGGTCATAGTTGGGTTTTAGACATACAATGTTCCATCACTGATCCCACCATCAGTGTCACCTTCCCTTAACCAGTGTTCCCAGGTTTCCTCTCCTACACCCCCAGCCTGTGTCCTTGACAGGTACCTTTTAAAGTTTAGGTGTCATGATTTCAGTGTTGTTGACTGTGTTGTTTGATTCTGTTTTTATAATCTGAGGCATTTGATATTTGAATCTTGAAGTAATAGTATTATGTGCTATCACTAACTGTAAGTGACTTTTCTTATGTTGCTTTTGGTTGTTCTATGACATTACAGTTGTGTTTTATGACATTACAAATGTACAATTTTACATTCATAGTAATAAATTTGTATATCTTGCATAAGGAGGATATGCATCAATACCAAGTTGCACAAAGGAGTTTTCCTCAGGCGTGGTTCTGGAATGGGGAGAATGACTTTGAACAAATTTATGTTTCAAGACACTACATACAGTCAAAATGATCTTTATAGAATGCAACTTTAATCACTAGGAGCCATCTCATTATCTACTATAATGCTACAGTGACCAAGACAGTGGTACTGGATCAAAGAAAGATTGTCTGACCAATAGAATAGAATATCCAAGGATAAGCCCGCATATATATGATCAGCTAATTTTTAACAAAGAAGTTGAGAACATAAAATTGACTAATGATGGCCTCCTCAACAAATTATGTCGAATAACCACAAGCAAAAAATTAAATCTGGATCCTTATCTCACACCTTGCAAAAGGTCATATCAAAGTGCACCAAAGACCTGGAGTTCAGACCTGTATCTACTAAGTACTTCGAGAAAAGTATAGACAGAATGCTTCAAGATCTAGCTCCTCAAAGGAATCTTCAACAATGTATATCCACTGGCAAAGGCTAAATAAAAACTAAACAAATGGGACTACATCAAACTAAAAAGTTTCTTTATGGCAAAATAAACAATGGCTAAAACTGTGTCTCCCACAAAGACAACAGAGTAGGAAAAATATTTGCACTTAACACATAGATAAAGGGTTGCTATCCAGGATATATGAAGTACTTAAAATACTAAATTAAGACAGATGGCATTCACAATTCACCATGAACCAGGACTTATGAGTAACTCTCGGGGAGACTGACCAGAGGCACAATGGATACATCTCCTTCTTGTGCCAAACTGACCATGAACCTCCGACAGGGGGAAACTGGCTCATCCCTTGCCAGTTCCATTACAGCTTGAGGGGTCAGTAAACACACAGTTGCTGTGGGTGCTCCAGGCAGTCTTGGAGCACGGATTGAGGCCTCCCTCAACTTCCCCACCTCCATTGACCCAGTGGTTGTGCCTGAGAGCTGTGCAGATGCCATTTGTCACCTACCTTGAACCAGGAATTATGAGTAACCTCTCTGGGGACACTGACACAAGTGATACAGCTCCTTCAAGCATTGCGATTTACATTTTAACATAACAATCCAGTTTAATAGCAGGTCTTTACCAAAACCTTTCCCATATAAGTGTTGCAATAATCAGGGAAGCCGGCTTGGGGATGGGGATGGATGGGAGGCGGTGGCCTTTGGTGGCAGTAGGGCTGCACTGGTGGTGGAGGCGGTGGCCTTTGGTGGCAGTAGGGCGCACTGGTGGTGGGACTGCTCTTAAACAATGAATGCTTATGACAACTGTACTGTGAAGAAACTTGTAAATTATGGTATTCTAATAAAGTTTAAAAATCTTAAAAATCAAAAAAGTATCTAAAGACCCACATCCAACATGGGTACAGAAAATGAACAGAAACTTTAACTTATCTGAGGAAGACCAAAGAATGGCCAAAAGTGTGCCCAGAAAAAAATGCACATCATCACTTATTATTAGGGAAATATGAATCAAATGACAGTGAAATATCTTAGAAAGAATGGCATGTGTCAAAATATTGGGAATGATCTCTGTACACAAAGATGTGATGAAAAGGGACTTTTATCCACTGTTGGTGAGGATATTGTCTTGTCCAACCCCATGGAAAACAGTATGGAGGGTTCTCAGTAAACTCAGAATTTAGCATATGACCCAGAACTTCCCTTTTGGAGATTTATCCCCAGGACAGAAAAAAAATTCATTCTAAAGAACATACACACATCTTTATTCATTGCAGCACTCAAGTACAATAGCTAAGATTTGGGATCAACCTAGATGTTCAGCTAAAGGATCATGAAGATGTATATATTTGCACAACAAAGTACAGCACAGCTGTAGGGAATGATGAAATCATGTAATTAATAGTAACATAGATGGGAATGGATGACATGTCAAATGAAGTAAGCCAGAGTATGTATATCAGTGATATCCAGATAAACACTGGATATCACTTATATATAATATTTAGAAAAACTGGATGAGGGAATGCAATGTTTTAAAGGGGGATGCCTAGATCACATTTGACCCCAAAATATAAGAAGGAAAGACATAAAAATGAGAGGAGGGAGAAAAGAGACAGATGAGAAGCAATGAGGGCAGGTCAGGGGCATTGGTGGTGTTAGGAATGATAGAGCCAAATATCCAAATCAAAGAGCCAATGACACTGAAATCATGAAACTCAAACTTTAGCATCTGAGCTTACAAAGGTGCCTGTTAAGAGGGCAGGCTTGGGTGACAAAGGGCTAGGGAACATTGGTGAAGGAAAGTTGACACAAGTGGTGGCATGGGTGCTGGAACATTGTGTGTCTAAAACACAACTATAAATAGCTGTGTAAATCATGATGATTTAATACAAATATTTTAAAAAGAAAAAACACAGGTTTTATCATTCAGTTTCTATTTTTTTGTTTAGTTTTATTTTTGTTTTGGGACCACACATGACAGTTTGGAGGGTGTATTTCTGCCTTGGCATTAGGGATCACACCTGGTGGTACTCAAGGATCTTAGAACCTGTGTTGGTCATATGCAAGGGAACTGCTCTAGCCTCTGTACTATTGCTTTGGTCAAAGCATGCGGCTTCTGAATAAATTATTCCAGTCTCTTATTTTTCACTTAGGATGAAATAAAAGTCTCAGTGAGTTTTATGGTTAGGTCCTTCTGCCCTTCAGCTTTCGTAGTTCTATGACCCATACTCTCTGCATTGGTTTCCTCCCACTACCCAGACTGGGCTGAGCTTCTTTCCCCAAATTCCCACAAAATTGCAAGGTGTCCAGCCTGTGATTTTTTTTTATTTTTTTAAATTTTATTATATCACCATGAGATAGACAAATTACAAAATTGTTCATGATTGGGTTTCAGTCATACAGTGTTCCAGCACCCATCCCTCCACCAGTGCACTTTCCCACCACCATTGTCCCCAGTTTCCCTCCACTGCCACGCTCCCTGTCTCTATGGCATACACTTGTAAAATTTTTTTTATTTTATTTTTTTTTTTACTTTTTTGGATTACACCCAGCAATGCTTAGGAGTTACTCCTGGCTCTGCACTCAGGAATCACTCCTGGAGGTGCTTGTGGGACCATTGGGATTCGAAGATCGAACCTGGGTCGGCAGTGTTCAAGGCAAACACCCTACACGCTGTGCTATTGCTTGGCTCCTACACTTGTAAAAATTTTTTTATCATATAATGTTAACTTTGATTCATTCTGAAAGTCCTATTTTTAAGTGTTTACTTTAAGAGACTTTCCCAAACCTCCAGTCTTCAATCATTCATATTCTCAAACCTGTAGTTTTCTTCTAGAATACTTAATTTTTATAATTGTTAATTATAGACACTGATTATATCTTTACATATTATTATCTGCTTTCTAACAAGATACTAAGTCTTATAAGCAACAGAGATCATATGTGTTCTGTTTGCCACTCTATCCCTAAGACCTTCTTCCTGGGACTTCTCTCATGCGGGTGTGCTCTAAGTATTCCTTGCTATTTCTTAAGACCTTCCGTTTTATAATGGCCTATTTATACAACGTGTATTCTCAGTACTTAGCAGCAACCATTTTTATACATACAATGTTTTTACTATAGATACCTATTTGTCTTCAAGTCAGTATATGCACAGAAATTTACTAAGCATTTTTAATCATTCCCTATAGAATAATATAAACCCTCTTTTCTATACCTGACTAGCATGATAAATGGTTGGGTTTTAAGGGAAAATAAAGAATATGTTCAAGTTCAATTTGATGCTTAGTAAGCATACGCCAAAGACATTTTGTAATCCCTTGTACATAGACTTTGACCACAAAGTCAAAGACTCATATATTATTGCCTCCATTGTTACGCTGTGGTTACTTGGGCTCGGCTGGATAAGCAAACAAAATAGTCAAAATCAAGATGGTCAAATCCAGCCTTTTGTCTATTCTTGTTAATGAAATTCCATCAGAGCACCACACCATAATCAGTTGTTTCTATTGTATTATTTGTTGGGATGGGCATCTATTTTGATGCTAGAACTGCAGAATAGAGTAGTTGAAATAGGGAATACAGGGCCCATAGGCTGACATAGTGGCCTTCTGACCCTCTAGGAAAAAGTTTCTCTGATTCTGGTCAAGACCTATAAAAGAGTGGAGCAACTAGCAACTATAGGACCTTCTGTTTTTTATAATGACCTATTCTTCAACCTGTATTCTCAGGACATAATACCAACCACTGTCTAATAAACAATGATTACATTAAGTAAAAATTAGGTTTTTTTTCTGATTTAAATTAAAACTGGTATTTAGAGATTTCTTATTAAGGAAGATTTCAAGAGTGTTCCTTCTCAGAAAGACGGCTATTTGCCAAACAAATGGCACCACAATGAATGAAAGAGAAAGCAACTATTAACAGATTGACCAGTAGCTCTAGCAAAACCTAGACCCTAAAGCTGTGACTCAGTATGTTCACTGTGAAAAAGCAAAGATGGGCCACTGATTATGGCTAACAGCCCTGGCATTTTCAGTAGAAGGTTGATTTCTGGGTTGCAAGCTCGTGGCATTTGAATGTGGGAGAAAGAGGATGGAAAGAACATGAGTCCTGAAAGGATGGAAAACTCAACCATAAACTTTCTGCTTTGGAAGAATCTTTATCTAAATTGAGAAAAAACATGAGAGGAGGTAATTTAAGATTATGAAATATAGAGTTATATATATTTGGCAAATGCTCAGTTATAGGAGGTCAGGAATTAGGAGTACATAGATCCCAAGCTGCTTAGAAAAAAAAAAACTTTCTAATTAGTATCTTTCCTTTTTGTAGAGAAAGAGTAAAGAGACATAAGAGGGAACATTTATTAAACACCAATACATAGGCTAGTACTGCAGCAGGTGATTTAAATAGATTGTCTAATTTAACCCACACAGTTGCTAAGGTCAATAGTTCTCAGTGCTGGTTGCTAATTAGAATCATCTCAGATTCACCACTCCCCACGCTGAGATTCCTCTTCAGCTACTGTGGGTTGAGCCAGTCCTAGGAACATTTAGAAATTGTTTCTGGTGATTCTGCGCTACAGCTTTGTAATATCTTCCTGTTATTTCTATGGAAATCCTAACATTTGCTCTGAGGAGTAGAGGCTGGGGAGACACTATTAGGTATATCTAGATCTAATAAAAATAAAAGAGAGAAGAGAAAAAGAAAAAAGGGAAAGAAAATAGCCTTCAGAGAGTGGCTAGATGTCATTCAGAATTTAATTATAAAAAGGATCTTTGCAAGGTCTTACACATAACCTCTTAATTCACTTTGGTCTGAGTCACTGATTCTTCTTGTTCAGTGTCTCTTACTGTAAAAATAGGAATGCAGATATCTTTATCCTTTATGTGTTGTTGTGTATATGTAGTTGTCATCTATCAAACTGGGGTCAATCAAGTGCAAGGCAAATGTCCTACCTGCTGTACTGTACCTCTGATCCCAAGTACATACTATCTCCAAATCCCACAGCCTACATGAACTAGTAAATGGAGCTTATTAAAGATTAATGCATTTTAATCTATTTTTTTTTTGCTTTCTTTTTTTTTTTTTTTTTTTTGTTTTTGGTGCACCCCCCCCCCCCCCCCCCCCCCCCCCCCCCCCCCCCCCCCCCCCCCCTTTTTTTTTTTTTTTTATTGCAGTCACACCTGGCAATGCTCAGGGGTTACTCTTGGCTCTGCACTCAGGAATTACTTCTGGCCATGTTTAGGGGACCGTATGGGATGCTGGGGATCGAACCCAGGTTGGCTGCATGCAAGGCAAATGCCCTACCTGCTGGACGATTACACTGGCCCAACTTTGCTCTCGTTTTGCTCACTCCCCCAAAATAAGTTTCTTGAAGTTAACTGAAGTTTTGAACATGGTTGAAATGCACAGAAGCAATTATAGTTCAGTGGAGGGTGAAAGTCCACCATGTCGTTGCTTATAGCTGTTGTCCTAATACTAAGGGAGCAAGACAGACATGGAGATTTTCTTCTTACAGCTAGAGGCTTACAGCTAGGTAGTATTCTGTTGTTGTATGTGTATAATAGCTTCTTTATTCAGTCATACAAGCATGAAGTTTTCTGCTGCATGGATGGAGCTGGATATCATGCTGAATTAAGTCAGCCAGAGGAGAAAGGCAGATGCAAAATAATATCTCTTCTGTGGGATCACTTATAACACTTGTCTTCCCGTTGTTCATTGATTTGCTCTAGGGGGCACCAGTAACATCTCCATACTTCCTGTTGCATGCTAGTGTAGCCCAAGGGCATAGGAACACAAAGAGCCTTAATCCATTTGTTCAGGTCATGGGAATGAGGTCTATAATTTTTACTGGTTTTTAGCATATCAAATATGACACAGGTAGCTTGCCAGGCTCTGCCGTGTGGGTGGTTTCTGTGGGATATAAGTAAGTATATAAGAGAATAAATATGGTCAAATCCAACAGAATAAACGAACTGGTCTACAGAGAGGAGCTCACCATGGTGATGAGGGGGGACCCTGAGACAATGATGAAGGAAAATGGATACTCTGGTTAGGGTGTGTGTGGTTTGGAATACATAAAATCCTGTCATTGAGAGCATCGTAAAGTTTTGAACGAGAGGGGGACAAAAATTAAGTATATTTTGAACTGGAATTTCTCTACATGTGAATGATGATTTGCCCAGGTACATTTAGAAGGTCAGGAATGTAATGTGATGCTAATATACAATCTGATTTAAGTTTAGGTAGGAGAGGGTAAGCACATAGTTGTAACTTACCAAGAGAACTTACTTGGTAATATTCCTTGAGGAATGCCTAATGATAAATTTTACACATTTTATATTTTATAGAATAAGGTGTTTTTATTTTCAGTGTTGACACACAACAGAAATTCCCCTGTGTGAACAATTCATTTAGATTTTTATTGATAAACTTTTGGAAATCAGTGACATATGTCTCTTTTTTAATATTTTATTTTACCACTGTGAGAGTGTGGTGGTGGGCCTCCATCTTCCACATCGGACTTCCCTCTAGTCAGAAATCCACCCAGCAGCAGACAAACCTATCACAGCCCGGCTCACGCTGCTGCAAGTGGTGGCGCAGTTCATCAATAAATGCTGTATTTAGAGGTGACTACAAGAGTATGCCACACACACGGCAAGCCTGGCAAGCTGCCCGTGTCGTATTTGATATGCCAAATACCAGTAACAATTATATTAGGTCATTCCTATGAGGCTCTTTATGCTCCTGGAGTAAGCAGATGCCCTTGGGCTCTACTAGCATGAAACAGGACATATGGAGATATTACTGGTGCCCACTCTGCAAATAGATGATGATAGTGATAGTGATAATACCACTGTGATATATACAATTACAAAGGTGTTCATGTTTGGGTTTCGGTCATACAGTGTTCCAGCACGCATCCCTCCACCAGTGCCCATTTCCCACCACCAATGTCCCAGATTCCATCCCCTCCCCCAGCCTACCTCTATGGCAGATTCTTTAACTCTTTTCTCTCTCTCTGTCTCTCTCTCTCTGTCTCTCTCTTTCTCTCTCTTCCTTCTCTTACACAATGTGGGTTGCAATAGATAGATTTAGAGGTTATCATGTGTATCTTTTTGCCTATATTCAATGCTCAGTTCTAGGCAGGTATTATCTCTTTCAACAATTACTAGCACACTGCTTGCTTCTTCATCTTACCTAATCTCTGACACCCTCACATTTGTGATAGATTCCACCTTTGACAAGACCTCCTGATCTAAGTTTTATCTAACCTAGTTACGGGTATCAAAATATGTATATGGGTATATACTATATATACCCGGATCATCGACACCCACCCTGCAGCCGTTTCTTCCTCAATCCGCCCAGGTATGCTGGTCCAGAGACTCTTAGACATGGGGCAGAGCGGTTCCTTGCTCTCCCTGTGCCCAGCCGTTCATGAGGCAGTCGGAGAGGCATGGTGGGTTCTAGCCTTGGCCCACCACCCCGGCAGAACCTCACAACAAGCCAGACGACCCCTCACCCACTCCATGGGTGCCGCCATTTTCCACATCCGGATTCCCTCTCTTCAGAACTCCACTCAACCGACCAGCCCATCACAGCCCGGCTCGCGCGGCTGCAAGAGGCCACGCAGTTCATCAATAAATGCTTTATTTGGAGGTGTTTAAAGAATATGCCTCCCGCACGGCAAGCCTAGCATGCTGCTCGTGTTGTATTTGACATGCCAAATTCCAGTAATACTTATATTAGGTCATTCCCATGACCTAATATAATGGTTTGAGGCTCTTTATGTTCCTGTAGCAAGCCGATGCCCTTTGCTCTACTGGCATGAGACGGGACATATGGAGATATTACTGGTGCCCGCTCTAGCAAATAGATGATTAACGGGAAGACCGTGATCGTGATATACTATATATATATATATATATATATATATATATATA
Source organism: Cryptotis parvus (assembly GCA_021461705.1). NCBI lineage: Eukaryota > Metazoa > Chordata > Mammalia > Eulipotyphla > Soricidae > Cryptotis > Cryptotis parvus. Next base: position 60,547 of record JAJIBD010038546.1, read on the forward strand.
TATCATGCAAATAAATGCAGTAATTCTATATCTTTTTCCTTAGGGCTAATATCACTCAACATCATCCTCTCCAAGTTGATCGATTTATAGGCAAATTTCCTAACTTCACTTATCCTAACATCTGCATAGTATTCCATTGTGTACATGTACCAAAATTTCTTTATCAAGTCTTTTGATTTGCATTACTCTGATGATTAGTGATGATGAACATTTTTATATGCCTTTTGGCCATTCGGATTTCTTCCATGTCAAAGTATCTGTTCATCTCATCTCTCCATTTTTTGATGGGGTTGGCTCTTTTCTCTTGAAAAGTTCTACCAGTGCCTGATATATCCTGGATAATAACCCCTTATCAGATGGGTATTTGTTCAATATTCTTTCCCATTCTGTGGACTGCCTTTGTATCTTGGTCACTGTTTGTTTTGAGGTGCAGAAGCTTTTTAGTTTCATGTGGTCCCATATGTTTATCCTTTCTTCTAGTTGTTTTGTTAGTGGTGTTTCTTGTTGCTTTATTAGTGGCATTTCGTCTTTGAAGATGCCTTTGCTTCCATGTTGTGGAGGGCTTTTCCTATATTTTCTTTGATGAACTTTATGGATTCAGGTCTGATATTTAAATCTTTAATCTATTTTGATCTGAGTTTTGTGCATGGTGTTAACAGAGGTTCAAATTCATTTTTTACATGTAGCTGTCCAATTTTCCCAGTACCACTTGTTGAAGAGGCTTTCTTGCTCCATTTTGGAATTTTTGCTCCTTCATCAAAGATTAAGATCATGTGTTTGAGGATAGGTGTCAGGATACTCAACTCTATTCCATAGGTCCACAGGTGTGTTTTTATTCCAATTCCATGATGTTTTAATTACTACTGCCTTGCAGTAGAGTTTGAAGTTGGGAAAGGTGATGCCGCCCCATCTCTTTTCCCAAGGGCTGCTTTAGCTATCTGTGGGGGTTTATTATTCCATACAAAATTCAGGAGTGTTTGATCAATTCCTTTGAAGAATGTCATGGGTATTCTTACAGGGATTGCATTGAATCTATATAATGCCCTAGGAGTATTACCATTTTGACAACATTGATTCTCCCGGTCCATGAGCAGGGAATGTGTTTCTATTTCCTTGTGTCCTCTTTATTTGTTGTAGTAATGTTTTGTAGTTCTTTTTGTAGAGATCATTTAAGTTCTTTATCAAATTGATTTCTAGGTATCTGGTTTTCTGTGGCAAAATTGTGAACGGGATTGTTTTCTCATTTTATGGAGGGTTTTAATTATGAAAAGGTGTTGAATCTAGTCAAATGCTTTCTCCACCTCTATTGATAGGATCATATGGTTGTCTCTTATTGATATGATGTATTATGTTGATTGACTTGCAAATGTTGAACCATCCTTGCATTCCCATGATGAAACCTACTTGGTCATGATGTATAATCTTCTTGATGAGTCTTTGGATTCTGTTTGCTAGTATTTTGTAGAAGATACTAGAATCTGTGTTCATCAGGGAGATTGTTCTGTAGTTTTCTTTCTTCGTGTTGTCTCTCCCTGCTTTGGGTATTGTTTGAGGACAGGTTTAGCTATTCTGGGAGTTTTGTTGCTTTGCCCACTGCCAGCTTAATCTTATTTAAGCCAAGGTTCATTCTAATGAGACTTCTCTTCTATGTAAACACTGCTAGAGGGTGGGGCAGTTACAGAAGTCACCTTGATTGAATAATTTCTGACATACATCTACTAAGACTTCTATGTTTTCTAGATTGGTCACAGCTCCTCTTTATACCCACTGCACCCAGCGTGGGACAGTTAGAATTTACCAGGAGACTACCACCCTGGCTACGCTGAGACTATAGGAAGACTATAGGAAGGATCATACTAGTTTGCTCTAAGCAGGAGAGTGTGACCCTTTCAATACAGGAGAACAAGATACTCAGAATCACCCTGGTGCAGATAATAATAAGGACCTTGTGGGTACCATCTAGATTACATGAAGCTCATAAAGTTAAGTTGTATTACTTTATATCAGCCCTCTCTCTCTCCAGTGTTTTACATAAGAGATAATCTTGGTAGAAAGAATTAGACCTTGGCATAACCTTTGTTATACCTGCAATAGGGTGTGGCACTACACTCTGTTTAGAGTTCTTTGTTGACATGACCCTCCCGATTGGATTACTTTGGTGTATATAAGGGGCTGACTTGAGGCCCCTTCACCTTTTGCCTTTTGGGCCTTTTTAGCTTTTGGATTTTTGCTCTTTGGCCTTTTGCTCCTTCTTCTGGGTAGGACTCAGCTTGGGTGAGATCCTCTCTCTTTGGTGGGAGACTTAGGCTCTTTTGTATCGTCTAAGTTCGGACCAGAGCTAAAGTTTGTTCATTATATTGGAGTGCTGTGGAAGAGCTTTTGTACTACTAAAAGTCTTTTTGGAACTGCACCGGAATCATGAGTTTTCACCTGTTCTCCCAGCGTCCTTCGAGGTAGAAGAGAACCTCTGTCCTGACACTGTCGGGGGACCCCGGCGGCATTCCCCGACAGGGTATCAGGGTGATAAGTGCCTCCTAGAACTGTTTGGGAGTCTTTCTATTTCTTCTATTACCTGAAAGAACTTGAAAGGAACTGTGAGTAGGTCCTCCATAAAGGTTTGGGAAGAATTCACTAGTGAATCCTTCTGGATCTGGGCTTTTGTGATTGGGAAGACTTTTAATTACTGTTTCAATTTTCAGTGGTTATAGGCTTATTCAGGTAATGCAGTTCTTCTTGTTTCAGCCATGGGAGGTTATAGAACTTCAGGTATTTATCTATTTCTTTTAGATTCTAATGTTTCATGGGATACATGTTCTCAAAGTAATCTCTGATGATATTTTGGAATTCATGGTTTCTGCTGTGATGCTTCTGTTTTCATTTCTGATTGTTTATTTAGGTTCTCTCTCTCTCTGTCCTTACAAATCTTGCCAGTAGTTTGTCAATCTTGATTATTTTTTCAAATAACCAGCACTTGGTTTCATTAATCTTTTGGATTGTATTTTTTGGTTTCCAGCTCATTGATTCCTCTCTAATTTTTATTATTTCCTTCTTTCTTCCTGGGTTAGGCTCCATTTGCTGATCTTTTTCTAACATTTTGAGCTGTGAAGTCAAGTTATTTATGTGGGCCCTTTCTTCTTTCCTGATGAATGCTTGCAGAGCTATGAACTTTCCTCTTAACACTGATTTTGCAGTGTCCCACAAGTTCTGATAGTTAGTGTCTTCCTTTTTATTTGTTTCCAGGAATATTTGGATTTCCTCCTTGATTTCTTCTATGACCCACTGGTTGTTCAACAGTGAGTGGTTCAGTTTCCAGGAGTTTGGTTTGACTCACTGTTTCTGTGTGTGGTTAACTTCTATTTTCAGTGCATCATGGTCTGAGAAAATAGTTGATTCAGTTTCTATCTTTTTATTTTATTAAGGTATTCTTTGTGTCTCAACATGTGTTCTATCTTGTAGAATGTTCCATGTTCTATGTGGGCACTGGACAAAAATGTGTATATAGCTTTTTGGGGATGAAAAGCCCTGTATATATCAACCAGCCCTTGTTCTTCCATTTCTTCCTTCAGGTACAGTATTTCTTTGGTGAGTTTCAGTCTTGTCGATCTATCAAGAGTTGATAAAGCAGTGTTGAAGTCTCCAAATGCTATTGTTTTACATAAATGCCTTCTTTTAATCTATTAGTAGTTGTTTTAAGTATTTTGCTAGCTCCTCATTGGGTGTTTAAGAATACAATTTCTTCCTGGATTACATATCCCTTAATTATTAAGAAATGGACTTCACTGTCTCTTCTAACCTTTTTAGCCTGAAATCTATGTTGTCAGATACTAGTATGGCCACACCGGTTTTTTGGAGTTGTATGTATGGAGAATTGTCTTCCAGTCTGACTTTGACTCTGTGTTTGCTCTGATTATTCAGATGTGTTTCTTGTAGGTAGCAGAATGTTTGATTCAGTTTTTTAATCCATTTTGCCCCTCTGTGTCGCTTAATATGTGCATTTAGGCCATTGACATTGAGAGAGATTATTGTCATAGGATTTTGTGCCATCTTTTTAAATAAGTTTGTTGTACTTTTTAGGGTTTGTCTTATCTTACAGTAGCTCCTTCAGTCCTTCTTAAAGTTGACTTTTTAGTCTATGAAGTTCTTGAGCTGTTGCTTGTCTATAAAGTTTTGTATCTTTCCTTGAAATCTGAATGTGAGTCTGGATGGGTAAAAAATGTTGGTGTGGCCTTCATTACTTTGAGTCTTTTCACGAATCCCACCATTGTCTTCGGGCTCAGAGTATTTCCTCTGAAAAATCTTTTGAAAATCTTAAGAGTTTTTTTTTTGTATGTGCCTCCCATTGTTTCCAGCGTTTCGATGAAAACTACAACTGACTAGTTCAGCACCTCCATGGTTGTGTGAAGAATGCCATGAAAAAAAAGCCACAAAAGGATGCCTGTCTTCAAAAACTCTGGATCTCATTCGCCAACGTGGCAAGGCGTGAGCCTCAGGCGACCAAATGCTAACATTCAAACTTGCAAAAGCAGTGCAGAGAAGTGGTAAAGGAAGAACTCAAAGAGAGAAGAGCAGAAATACTGGAAGATGCAGTAGAAGCCAGGAAAAGCATTCGCAATTCCCGCCTGTCCTTCGCCATCTATAGGACCAAGATGACTGACCTCCAACATCCTGATGGATCTATCACATCTTCTAGAAAGACAATGAAGGAGATTATCCATGACTTCTACTCAGACCTCTTTGATAGCCACGTCCACCTGCCCACATACCAAGATCCAGAGGATGGATATGTCATTCCCAATGTTTTCCCTTCTGAAATCCAACATGCCACTTTGTCGGTAAAGAAGGGAACAGCACCAGGCCCAGACAAAGTCATACCCAAACACCTGAAGAATCTGCCTTCAGAACTCATCAATACACTGGCTCGGTTCTTCACATATTACCTGTCTGAATTCAAGGTGCCCTCCCAATGGAAAATCAGCAGAACAGTTCTACTGTTCAAGAAGGGAGACATCCATGACATTGGCATCTATCACCCCATCTGCCTGTTGTCTGTCATCTGCAAGCTGTTCATATGAGTCATCCTGAACAGGATTGGCAGAACATTAGATGGAGGACAACCATGCGAGCAAGCTGGCTTCCGAAAAGGATTCAGTACAATCGACCATATCCACATGGTAACCAAGCTCATTGAAGTTTCAAGATGCCACTGTGTCTCACATTCATTGATTTAAAGAAAGCTTTTGATTCCATGGAGACTAAAGCAGTCATCGAAGCCCTAGCCAAACAGGGCATTCAAACCCAATACATCAAGTACCTTCGTGAGCTGTATTATTGATTCACCACCAGGATATCACCATTCTACATGAAATTAAAAAGCTTCTGCACCTCAAAAAGAAACAGTGACTAAGATACAAAAGCAGTCCACAGAATGGGAAAGAATATTCACCCAATACCCATCTGATAAGGGGTTATATCCAGGATATATCAGGCACTGGTAGAACTTTACAAGAAGAAAACAAACAACCCCATCAAAAAATGGGGAGAAGAAATGAACAGAAACTTCAGCAAGGAAGAAATTCAAATGGCCAAAAAACATATGAAAAAATGCTCATCATCACTAATCATCAGAGAGATGCAAATCAAAACAACAATGAGATACCACTTTACACCACAGAGACTGGCACATATTCAAAAGAGCAAGAACAACCAGTGCTGGCATGGATGCATGGATGTGGGGAAAAGGGGACACTCATCCATTGTTGGTGGGAATGCCGGCTGGTATAGCCTTTTGGAAAAAAAATATGGACGTTCCTCCAAAGACTAGAAATTGAACTCCCATTTGACCCAGCCATACCACTCCTGGAAATCTACTCTGGGAAACCAAAAATACGCAGCGGAAACACCATCCCTACTTTTATGTTCATAGCAGCATTATTCACAATAGCCAGAATCTGGAAGCAACCAGAGTGCCCAAAAATCGATGACTGGATAAAAAAGCTTTGGTACATCTACACAATGGAGTACTATGCAGCTGTTAGGAAAAATGAAGTTATAAAATTTGCCTATAAATGGATGGACATGGAGAAGATTATGTTGAGTGAAATTAGCCAGAAGGAGAGATACAGATACAGAATGACTGCATTTATCTGCATAACATAAATATATATGTACATATTATGATACCAATACAGAAAATGATACCGATACAGAAAATGGAACAGTGTGCTAACAATTGTCAAGGGTACTAATGCCAACCTAGAACTGAGCATTAAATACAGGCAAAAGGATACACATGGAAACCCTTTAATGTATGTTCTGTAATCCATAGTCTGGAGGGAAAGGAAAAGAGAAGGAGAGAGAAATGGGAAGAAATAAAGAACCTGCCATGGAGGAGGGCTGGGGGAGGGGGAGGGAGCTGGGGACGTTGGTGGTGGGATATGGGCACTGGTGGCGGGATGGGTGCTGGAACACTGTATGACCAAAACCCAAATATGAACTTTTTAATTGTATATCTTTGTAATTGTAAAAATAAAAAAATTAAATTAAAAAAAGATACTCATGGAAAAAAAAAGAAGTGATCATCGATGTCAAAAGAGGGGTTCAGAAGGGTGATACTATTTTACCAAAACTCTTCAGCGCCACCCTCGAGAACATCATGCAACAATTAGAATGGGAAGGATTGGGAGTGAAGATAGATGGTCAGCAACTACACCACATCCGCTTTTCTAATGACATTGTTCTAATAACACCAAACATTAGCCAAGCAGCACAAATGCTGGCTGACTTCGACCGAGAATATGGAAAGATAGGTCTACAGCTGAATATCAACAAAACTATGTTCATGAAAAATGAACTAGTTCCAGAGGCCCTATTCACTCTTAATAGAACAAACTTCTCTGAATGTAGCAGTTATGTGTACCTAGGTTGAGAAGTCAACATGATGAACTACCTAAAAATCTGAGCTCTGCAGGAGGAAGAGAGCAGCATGGAATGCCTTTGAAAGCATCAAAGATATAGCTAAAAAGACTAAGAACCTCTGGCTCCTAGCACATCTCTTCAACTCCACCATTCTCTCTGCATTAACATATGCCTCAGAGATCTGGGCCCTATGAAAGCAGGATGAGAATGCTATTCGGGTCTCCCAAAGAGGAATCGAAAGAGCTATACTTGGAATATCACATCTTACTCAAGTGAAAGAAGGAATCCGGAAATCCGACCTCCGTTGTTGTTCCAGAGTCAGGGATGCTGTCTCATTTGCCAAGTCATCGAAAATCACATGGGCTGGACATGTTATGTGCTTTGGAGATGACCACTGGACTAGAGCCTTTACCAACTGGATCCCACAGCATGTCAAAAGATCATGTGGCCACCCACCTACAAGATGGTCAGACTCGCCGTCGTCAAGACTTTGAACGAACGAATTGAGGCTCTTGATATTCCTGAAGCCACCAGATGCCATTCGTCTACACTGGCACATGATAGGGTCAAATGGAAATGTTACTGGTGTCCGCTGGAGCAAATCGATGAATTACGGGATGTCAAGTGATCAAGTCAAGTGATCAAGTGATTTCCTTCTCTGAGCTTGCTGCTTTCAGTATTCTATCTCTTTCTATGTTTCTTGTCATTTTGATTAGGATATGTCTTGGAGTATTCTTACTTGGTGTCTTTTATGTGGTACCCTTCGGACCTCCTGAATCTGGGAGCAAGCGCTCTTTAGTTCCAGGAACTTCTCATTATGAATTGTTTTGATAGTTGCTTCTTCGTCAGGGTTTTCTTCTTGTCCCTCTGGGACTCCAATGATGCTTATGTTATTCCTTTTGGCTTCATCTTGATTAGTGCTTGTTGTCTGTTCATTTACCATGAGTCTTTGTTCTCTCTTCTGTTGCCTAGAAAGTCTCTTCACCTCATCTGGAGCTCATTGATTCTGGTCAGTGGTTTTTACTCTTCTGCGAAGACCTTCCAATGAGATTTTCATTTCTCATTTTTAATTTCTATTATTTCTCCTTTTTTTTTTTTTTTGCTTTTTGGGTCACACCCGGCAATGCTCAGGGGTTTCTCCTGGCTCTGCACTCAGGAATTACTCCTGGCAGTGCTCGGAGGACCATATGGGATGCTGGGGATCGAACCCGGGACGGCAGAGCTGCTACTGGCTCTCCCCTGTGACCAGCCGCTCATGAGGCGCCCGGGAGGGATGGTGGGTTCTAGCCCTGGCCCACTATCCCAGCAGAGCCTCGCAACAAGCCAGAAGACCCCCACTCCATGAGGGCCTCCATTTTCCACATCCGGACTTCTCTCTCATCAGACCTCCACCCAGCAGACCAGCCTATCAGCGCCCGGCTCATCGAAGTTCCACCCTGCAGCAGTCTTTCTTAAATCCGGCTCAGGTATGTCGGTCCAGAGACTTGCAGACATGGGGCAGAGCTGCTACTGGCTCTCCCTGTGACCAGCCGCTCATGAGGCGCCCGGGAGGGATGGTGGGTTCTAGCCCTGGCCCACCATCCCAGCAGAGCCTCGCAACAAGCCAGAAGACCCCCCCACTCCATGAGGGCCTCCATTTTCCACATCCGGACTTCTCTCTCGTCAGACCTCCACCCAGCAGACCAGCCTATCAGCGCCCGGCTCACGTAGCCGCTTGCGGCCGCGCAGTTCATCAATAAATGCTGGACTTAGAGGTGCCTACAAGAGTATGCTACCTGCACGGCAGAGCCTGGCAAGCTACCCGTGTTGTATTTGATATATGCCAAATACCAATAACAATTATAGACCTCATTCCGAATGGATTGGGGCTCTTTATGTTCCTGGAGCAAGCAGATGCCTTGGGCTCTACTAGCATGAGACAGGACATATGGAGATGTTACTGGGGCCCGCCGAGCAAATCGATGATGAATGGGAAGACAGTGATACAGTGATTATTTCTCCTTGCATTTTCATTTCCATTTTCCTCACTTCAGCTTTTGATGTTTATTGGCTCTGTGTTCCATTGCTACTTTGAGCTCCTTATGCATCCTTAACAACTTTCTTCGAAATTCCTTATCAGAGAGTTTATACAGCTCTCATCATTATTACTTGGCTCATCTTGGCAGGTGGCTTCTCTCATGGACTTTAATGGAATTTTGTGTTGCTTTACCATCATGACTGTTACAGGTTTCAAGCTGAGTGTTATTTTTTGTGGCGGGGCAGCACAGTGGGAGTTGTTGATGGCTGTTCATCGAAGTTTCGTGGCATTTGGGGAGTATCGTGACTAATGTACTGCTGTACTTCTATATATGATATCCAAAAACTAACTAGTTCATGCGGCCAGCATCCATGTGGTTTTGAGTTTTGGGGGTGTGAAACCTGGGGTAGAGTGTGAGAGATCAGGGAGATTGGCCCCAGGGAGTTTGTTGGGTCCAGATTTGGCGGAATTTGGGCGCCCAGGCCTCCAAATCTATCCTTTCTCTTTCTTGCTGTGAAACCCTCAATACAGTCAGTTTCCAGTTTTGTTTTCTGCTTATCTACAGAAATGACATTCATGTGTATTCCTATCTTAACTGGCATAGGCATGATAGTGTGTGTATGATCAGCTTAGCGGCTCCATCATGACCACAGCATGGCCCAAAGAGTAGGCAGTTAGGTGCCTGTAGATCAGTTGAGGCTGACTGAGAACTTAAAGCTGCATGATCCAGGAAAGAACATTTGGATAAAACCCATTCCTTCCTGTCAGGCCATTTAATAGAAACTGACATTTTCTTGTTAAAAAAATAGATATTACCCGTTCCTATATACTTGGTGACTATTTTTTCAGGATTTCCTATAGGAAATGATCAATAGTCATTGCTTAGAACCTCCAAAACTTGAAATACATAGATTACCTTTGAAACACAGAGACTGGTGACTACTGTCTTACCCCAAACTCCATATAGGACCTGGCACCAATTCACACTATTATGATCATGAAATTCAGTTATTTGCATTATTCGAAAGTGAAATATTTATGTAGCTCATCTCTTACAAATAATTTCTAGACATTTTAATAAAATTATTATTAACTATTTTATATTCGAAGTGAGAGAGTATCCCACCCTTGCAGCAGAGCCTGGCAAGCTACCCATGTCATATTTGATATGCCAACAGTAACAATTTAGACTTCATTCCCATCACCTGAAGTAATGGTTTGAGGCTCTTCGTGTTCCTGGAGCAAGCAGATGCCCTTGGGGTATACTAGCATGCAATAGGGACAAATGGAGATGTTACTGGTTCCTGCTCGAGCAAATAGATGAACAACGGTAAGGAAAGTGATACAGTGAAGTGATAATAAAAGTATTTTCTCTATATTCTCATTTTATCATTGCAATTATTGGGAGACTGTGTGTAGTCTATTTAATACCACCAAATCAGAAGTGCATATCTGAGGTTATAATCTTTGAAAATGAAACTTTGTGACTGAATATCTTTTACCTGTTTTTATTTTATAAGTTAAATACACTATACCATTGGATTAGACTCATGAACCAAATTCCATTACATTCTTTATATTTTTCTGTACAAGAATAAGTTCTACCTTGACTCTTTTCATAAAATACTTTGTATTTTTTAATAAAGTATTTTTTCCTCTTATTTCTTCCTACTACGCTTGATACACACTATTGTATATATACCATGGTACTCTATTCTTTTTTCTATTCTTTGTTTGGAATGTTTTTTCATATGCATTCTGTATATTAATCAGATGTATGTATTAGACAATCCTTTGTGTTTCTATATTAAAGAGGATGCTGTGTTTAGGGTTATGACATATGTTTTTTTCCATATCAAATAAATATATAAGAATTCAAGAATATTATTTCATTATTTAAAGACTACTCCCACCACATAAATTGCTATTTGATTTCATGAAATGTGTTTTTTCATAATTTTTACTATAGTAATTATTCATTCAACATTTCATTCAGTACCAATTTTTAATATGATTATTTAGTTCTGATTTTCAAATGTTTATAGAATTGACCAATAGCATTTTTTTTGCATTTCTTATTACTCTTTAAAATGTCCTCTATTGGTTGCCCTCTTTTATTATTGATTTTGTATATTTGAGAAAAATGTCTTACTTGATTTAGCTTTTGTGTGGCTTTTGAATTTTTACAATTTTTAAATGATTTTGCATTTTTGTCCTAGATCTTCTATTTGACTGTTTTATATTTCTAGTCTTTATTATCTGTCCCTCCTAGTTCTTCTTTGGCTTACCTGATTGTTTCTTGGCTGCTTATGAGCTGATACTTTAATTCAATTTCATTTTCACTGTTACTTTTTTTTTTTTTGCTTTTTGGGTCATACCCGGCAATGCTCAGGGGTTTCTCCTGGCTCTGCACTCAGGAACTACTCCTGGTGGTGCTCTGGGGACCATATGGGATGCCGGAATCGAACCCAGGCCGGCATGGGCCGGCCACATGTAAGGCAAATGACCTACCTTCTGGGCTATCGCTCCGCCCCCACTTTACATTTTAACATTATAAAATATATAACAACTAGATTAACTGTGTTTTTCACTGAGTCTTCTGTGCTTTCACTTTCATAATTTTGAAGAAGTCCTATTAAATTTCCATCTAAGGCATGATTTATATAATCATGTGTTTTGAAGTTTTCAGATGAACAGAATATTTTACATATATTATTATTAATTACTAGTATTATTGCTCTGTGATTAAGAATATTGGGCCGTAGCCATAGTCCAGAGGGTAGGGCATTTGCCTTGCACGCGGCTGGCCCATGCCTGCCCAGGTTCGATCCCCGGCATCCCATATGGTCCCCCGAGCACCGCCAGGAGTAATTCCTGAGTGAAGAGCCAGGAGTAACCCCTGAGCATTGCCGAGTGTGACCCAAAAAAGCAAAAAAAAAAAAAGAATATTGTCTACTAGATAGCTACATCAGCATTTAACATGTGAGCAACCTTCATTAGTATTTCATATGGATTTAAAAATAAGGAATGCTATTTATTATTGGCATTTGAATTTTGATTGTTTAATTTATTATAATTGATTAGAATGTGTAACTTTTCTGTTTGCTTGTCAATATTATATCTCTAATATATCTTAGATTGTGTTAATGTTGTTTTTTATTTTATTCTCTTTAAGCTTCTTGCAGTCTATTTTAATTTTATTAAAGTATCTGTGTTATTCTGTGCCATATATTAGTAATTAAAGTAATTTCATTATAAGTTATAGTGCAGTTCATCATAAAAATTCTTTTTTGTTTGTTTTAGTGCTCAGTAAAGTGTTTTTCCAATTTTTATAATTGAACTGCTCAAACATCTTTGAGTTGGAGTTTATAGGAAGATGATCTGATCCCAGGTGCTTCTCCAAGCCTATAGCAGCAAGGCAGACCACACTATCATGTGAAGATGCCTGCAAAAGCCTCAACCCTACTTTTTTTTTTTTTTTTTTTTGCTTTTTTGGGACACACCCAGCAATGCAAAAGGGTTATTCCTGGCTCTGCACTCAGGATTTACTCCTCTCGGTGCTCGGCAACATATATGGAAATGAGGGGTCGAATCCGGGTTGGCTGCATGCAAGGCAAACACCCTCCCCTCTGGACTATCTCTTCTGCCCTATCCCACTATTTTTTTAATCAGCTACTACAGCCCAGATTTTATTAACCTTCTGAATACTACATGTGTTCTGTCACTGCTTTGGTAGGTTTGCCACTGAAGTTTTACTGTTAAATGCTTTTGCTTCACTGTCATTTGAAGATCTGAATTTCATTTTGTTAGCCTTGGATACTTCCTGATCATTGTTATCACTAGGATGCTCAGTCAGAGAACTAGAGATAGTTCAAAAGGGTTGAAGTGCACTTTTTGAGATTCTGAACTTCACCGACGGTCTATGTAACACCTGACTATATTTGGGTGTGTCCTTGATGACTATCTCTGTGCTCTTGCTGGGCTGAGAACTGACCCATCAGGCCCACGCTGCTGGTATTACTGAAAATGACCCCAGCACCCTCAGTCCCACTGAGGAGGTACCTATGAAAACTAACAAGAGGGGCTACAGTGATGGTACAGTGGATAAGATACTTCCCTTGCATGCAGCTGACTGAGGTTTGATCCCTAGAATTCATATGGGCCCCCAAGCCTGTCCCAGGTGATCCCTGAGTCACATGTAAAACAAAAAACAAAAACCAATGGGGCCGGATGGACAGCCCAGCGGGTAGGGCGTTTGCCTTGCACGGCCGGCCAGTGCCAGCTCGGGTTCGATCCCGGCATCCCATATGGTTCCCTAGCACCGCCAGGAGTAATTCCTAAGTGCAGAGCCAGGAGTAACCCCTGAGCATCGCCGGGTGTGACCCAAAAAAAGAAAAAAACACGTTAGGTGTAGATGTAGTTAAGTGGGTTCAGTGTGTGCCCATGTGCAGAAGACCTGGGTTTTATTTTTGAGTTAAGCATGATCCCATCGCACAACCGGGAATGAGCACAAGAATTGACAAGTGTGCCCCACCTAATAATATAAATCACTTGATTCACTTGTCTTCCCGTTGTTCATTGATTTGCTCCAGTGGATGCCAGTAAATTCTCCATTCGTCCTTGACATGTGCTAGTGTAGCCCAAGGGCATCTGCTTGCTCCAGCAACATGAAGAGCCTCAAGCCATTCCTTCAGGTCATGGGAATGATGTCTATTATTGTTACTGTTTTTGGCATATTGAATATGACACGGGTAGCTTGCCAGGCTCTGCTGTGTGGGTGGAATACTCTCAGTTGTAGGTAGGATTTCAGTCCTTACATTTGCTGATGAACCACACAGCAGTGAATGGCCTCACACAACTGGGATAACCAGCAACAGCTCTTCCTCATGTATCTGTGTCTGTAGTTCATGGCTGACAACCTGCGAGCAGTTCATGGGCAGGTTCACCAGACCTCTCAGATGGGACAGAGGTGGGGGGAAAGAGACCCCAGCTCCATCTCCCCATGGGCTTGAAATAGGCTTCTCTATAGGGAGGGACTCTGATGAGCCAGGCTTGAGATCACTTTTTCTCTTTTATTTCATTGATATTATTTTCTTTTTTATTTTATTTTAAGAGAAAATAATATAAATAAAATAAAAATAGTGGCTTTCATTACTTCTAAAATATTAATTAAATGGTAGTAACTTGTTTTTTCATATTTTCCTACATAATTGTTTTGTTGGTTTTTTGGGGTCATACCAGTGATACTCAGGAATTATTCCTGGCTCTTCACTCAAGAATAATTCCTAGCAGTGTTCAGGGAAAAACGGGGGTATGGCTTGCTGGGGATCAAACCCAGCTTTGCTATGTCCAAGACAACTACCTGCTATGCTATTGTTTCTGCCTCACACTTAGCCATTTGATAAATATCATGTCCACTGGCATGCCCCAGACTCTGGTAGACATAGGAGAGAGGAGTGTTAAGATATTCGCCCAATTCTCCACTATAGCGGCTCAGCCAGTGCTCTGGATCTCATTGTTGAAAGTTAATGAAATAATTTGGAGTTCTCTTTTACTTAGTTATATTTGGGCATATTCAAATATATCATCTTTTTGGAGGCATGGACAACACCTGGTTTTGTTCAGAGCATAGTCCTGTCTTGGTGCTCAGGGATCACTTCTGGTGCTGCTTAGGGAACATTTTATGGTTGTCTGAATCTAAGGCAAGCACCTTTAAGTTCTACACTTTTTCTCTGGCCAGTTAGAATATTCAGCTACTGTTTCACTTAGATTAGCAATAAAGAGAAAGACATAATGGTCAAATTAGCGCGTTCTACACACATCACTTGAGTGGTGATACACTTTCTTTTCTCTCTTTCTTGTGGTGGGGCTAAGTAATAACAGGAAAGGAGTGTAGCTCTCAATCTGCCTCTGAGTGCCGCTGGCAGAGGAACAGGTGCAGAGTTCATGACCAGGTGCTTTCACCAGTCAAGGGAGCGGCCAAGCCCCGCCTAGGCCTCTCTGTGTTCTGATTGCACCTACTCCTCAATCTGTGAACTATTTTCTGAAGCCGGTTTCATCAAGCACTACACCTTTAAAACACGCATGCAGGCAGACATCCTAGGACATGCCATTAAAAACTGCTGCCAGGGGGAACTTCTAGGAGATAAATGGAATCTGTGTGAAGTAAATTAGTGTGAACCAGTCAATCTGAGCGTCAGCCCTGGGCCACTTCCATGGCTTGCTCGCTGGCTGGTTGACATCAGGGGTCTTCTGCCTGAAGTACATGACTTGGAATCCACAGTTCTGTTTCACAGGATGGGAGGCTCGACTGTTTATTCTTGGATGAAGGCCAATTGTATCTATGTTTCAGGTTTGTCCAAGATGTGTCTCTAAACCCTGTTTTGTTTATTGCCCTACTGTGGCTTGAGTCATGTGGAGGTGCTGAAGGAAAGACCCTGGAGACCAGCAGCCTCCTCATGCTTGCAGGCTCCAAGTGTGCTGTACTTGTCTTTCAAATCACGTAACTGTAATTTGGCCAAATGAATTTAACCCAATTTCTTCTCCTTATTTATTTGGAAGAAGAAACTGGTGTTATCCCTTTATAGAGGAAGAGAGGAGATTCTACAGGTTTGATGACCATGCATTAAAGAGTAGTTTTGGCTATTCTCTCAGTGAGGTTGGGTGGAGAGACCCCCTCAATAGCAACAGAATGGGAAAACCTTAACTGTTACACAGAAATAATTTTGAGAGGAAAAATGTATGTGAACCAACTGAGCCATAAAACGATTATGATTGTTATTTAATGTGCTATATAATAAAATTATTATCTAATGATTATATCATAAGGGTAAATCGTTCTATTATGTAAAAGCCATGTTTCTATAATTCCATATTTCCTTAGAGATTATAGTCTCTTTTTACATTAAGATCACAAAATTCACCTAGCTAAATTATGACAAAATAGTTTAAATTTTCTTCTTTATTAGATTAATAAAATTTTATCACTCTTTAGAACGAATTATCAGCAAGATGGTTAAACATAAAATAAGGTATAAAATAGAGTGAGGATAAATTTAGTGTCCTATTTAGGGAAAAATGTTAAAAGCATTCCCATCTCACCTCCAAGAAAGCATTTTGACTTTTATAAGAAGTGTATAGTGTGTGTGTGTGAGAGAGAGAGAGTGTGTATGTGTGTGTGTGTGCGTGTTGGAATAAGAACTTGGACAAAATATTAACTATTCAATAAGTTTTCTTTTTATTTTTCTCATTATGTTCCTGGACTTTGTGTGTACAAGGTAGCTTTTGCGTACTTTTTTGTGACTGTACCAGTACGATGGGTCCACAGAGACGCTGCTTTATATATAAGATACATTCAATTATAGAGTGTGTCCACGGATGTTAGATGGCATGAATCATAGCAAAAGATCAAACCAAATGCTTTAAAAATTAAGTGACCCTTTCCTTGAACTAATGAAACAAAAATGGGATGTCCTATGAGAACAAAATTTGTTTTATGTCTGTACATTAAGTTCAGAGAAATGAAATCCCCAGGGTAAGTTTAACTTTGTGATTTATGAGGGTGATGAAAAGAGAGTAGCAGTCACTACAAGTCCCCTTTTATTGTAAGGGTAGCATACTATTTTTCAATGTATGACTTATCCCTTCTTTCATTAGGGGTCTAAAGCTATTTTGCAATGTACAACTTATTGTATAAATTCTTTGAAGTAAAGTGAGGTGGTTGGTGCATAAATGATCTTGGCCTAGAGATCCTGCTCAACATTGTCTGCCTGATGCCTCCATAAACGAATTTTACACAGATAGAGTATGTGCTTAGATATTCTGTGTTTGTGGAGCATAAAATACTGCCTGTGAATTTTTAAAACTGTCTGAGCCTCACTAAGGATGGCAGGAACTGGGACATTGGATCAGGACTGTGATTCTTTCAGCTGTGCTGTCTTGTTCAGCACTAGAGAACACACAGTAGAGAAACTTTTCTCATGACTTTAGCCTAAAAATATAAGACGTATCTAAGATTATCTTGCTTTCCAATGTTTCTAAACTAGATGGGTATGACTTTAAAGAAGGGCATACAAAGCATAACATGAGCAAAATTAAGCACTACAAGAAAGAGAGGGAGTATAATGCTCAATCATGGGATTAGTGAAGACATCACTGGGAAAAGCTTTTGAAATGAGTTAAGAGTAGTTTGACAAACAGAACATTGAAGATTGGGGTGAGGATGCCTCCATCTAGGGATCCACACAGACACAGACATGTAGAATAACAATAACTAGAAATTATGAGTGGTCTTGTCTAATTGTAGTGCATAATATCATGATGTCAGTACCTCGGTGCACAGAATGGGGAAGGGACAAACTTTTCAGTGTTGCTGAGACTCTCAGACCCTCAAAGCCTTGGCTCTAGAATTTTACATTGCTAACACAATAAAGGCAATTCCAAGGTTTCCTGCACACTAAAAAGATGACCAGATCTTATTTTTAAGAATATAACTTGCCTCAGGGTTTTTTAATTACTGGGGAGAGAAACTGTTAAGAAACCATCAGCCTGGTAACAGAGAGTAGATGAGAGAGTAATTCTCTGAGTGGCCAAAGTAACTAGAGGTGAGAAAATGACAGTCATATGTGTGCATAGCGTCTGAACAAACTTGCAAATCACAGACACAGTCTTCAGAATTTACTTTCCTGTCATAACCTTTGTCTCCGTAATTCTTTCTTGAGATATCTGATACAAGGAAAATTATTTCTCTTCTACCCCCACTATTACTTTCTCTTAGATCCTTAATATTTCCTTAAATTTGGTTATTCTGTATTGATTGGCTGTTGTGAGCAAGAGAGAGAGAGATTCCAGGTTCCAGATAAATATCTGACCTAAATATCATAATTATATTTTAAAAATAAATATATATGTACATATTATGATACCAAAATCCAAGGTCAGGCAAATCATGGAATAGGAGGTCTTGTCAAAGGTGGAAATTATCACAAATGTGTGGGAGTCAGAGGCTAGGTAAGACAGAGAATGGAACAGTGTGCTAATAATTGTCAAAAGTGCTGATACCAACCTAGAACTGAGCATTAAATACAGGCAAAAAGATACACATGACAACCTCTTAATGTATGCATTGTAATCCACAATGTGGAAGGGAAGGAAAAGAGAAAGAGAGAGAGATAAAGAGAAAGAATTTAAGAACCTGCCACAGAGGCAGGCTTGGGGAGGGGGAGGGAATCGGGAACATTGGTGGTGGAAAATGGGCACTGGTGAATGGATGGGTACTGGGACATTGTATGACCAAAACCCCAAATATGAACGTTATATGAACATCTTTGGAATTGTATATCTCACAGTGGTATAATCACTTTCGATCACTCTGACATCCCGTTATTCATTGATTTGCTCGAGCAGACATCAGTAATATTTCCATTTGACCCTGTCATGTGCCAGTGTAGCCCAATGGCATCTGGTTGCTTCAGGAATACAAAGAGCCTCAAACCGTTCGTTCAGGGTCTTGACGAAGAAGTCTGACCATCTTATAGGTGGGCAGCCACGTTATCTTTTGACATCCCATCTTTTGGGATCCAGTCGGTAACGGCTCTAGTCCAGCGGTCATCTCCAAATCCCATTACATGTCCAGCCCATCTGATTTTCGATGCCTTGGCAAACGAGACAGCGTCCCTGACTCTGGAACAGTGGCAGAGGTCGGAGTTCCGGATTCCTTCTTTCACTTGAGTGAGGCGTGATATCCCAAGCATAGCTCTTTTAATTCCTCTTTGGGAGACTCGAATAGCATTCTCATCCTGCTTTCGTAGGGTCTAGGTCTCTGAGGTATATGTTAATGCAGGGAGAACGGTGGAGTTGAAGAGATGTGCCCGGAGGCGGAGGTTCTTTGTCTTTTTAGCTATTTCTTTGATGCTTTCGAAGGCATTCCATATGCCTTTTGATGCATTTTGAAGGTGGTATAATAAAATATTTAAAAATAAATAAATAAATAGATAAATAAATAGATAAATAAATTTATCTATAAGTAGATAGATAGAATAATAAATGGATAAATAAATATATAAATAAATAAACAAACAAACAAACAAATAAATAAATAAAGAGGCCTCATGGGTTTATTTTGTGGTGTTTTAATGGCTTCCTTATTAGTTTGACAATTCCCTTCCTCAAGTGGCAGTCTTCTGTAGGTCCTCTGTCTACATGTTCACATGACCTTAATACCCTGAGTTATGGCAGCTTTCTGTAGGTCCTCAGCCTACATGTTCACATGACCCTGAGTCATGGAAGGCCATAGCTTAGATCCTTGTTGTAACTTTTACTTTGGATCATGTTTCATTTAAATGTTTTCCAGAATTCACTGTACTGAAATGTGTTGACATCATCAATGTCCTTATATTCATTCTATAGAAAGATAATTGCTTTCTACAGATTACCTAATCTCTCTAACTTTTCAAACTCAAAGCCCTGACTTTTACCTGTATTTCTGAAGTGTTACATTATTCTTCCACATGATATGTAAAATTTCTGGAGATGTGGATTTGATGCAAATTTAGCACTGATTTATACTATCTTCTCTAGGTAGATTTGTCTCTACCTTTTTGCTTCCTATTTCTCAATTCTCTGCAATAACATCTCCTTTGTATTAAACCTCATTTTCTGAAAGTTGTATTAGATTATAATTGTTGGCTTCCTCTTTTCTACTTGTGTGTTTTCTCTTTAAAACCTTTCTCTCAGTATGTTTCTCTTATCCTTTATATATATGCCATCGGCTTATCTAATATCAAAATGAAAATTTCTCCTAATAATCATTTCTATATTTTGATAAATATCTTTGGTGATATTAGCACACATACTGAGTGTTAAGTGGTGACAAAGCTTGAGAATTTATTTTTAAATGCTTCATTTCACTAATCATCCCTAGTAAAATTAACAATTTGTAATGAATGTATATTTTTATATGAATAAATGCTGGTAAATAAAAGCA
This sequence comes from Cryptotis parvus, assembly GCA_021461705.1. NCBI lineage: Eukaryota > Metazoa > Chordata > Mammalia > Eulipotyphla > Soricidae > Cryptotis > Cryptotis parvus. The sequence goes on from JAJIBD010038546.1 coordinate 80,463, forward strand.
AAACAAAAACCCAGCAGGTAAATTACACTTCCTTTATCTGCTGTGAGTTCATATTTAGTGTGTATTAAGAGACAAGTGCTTACTGACAATTGCATTAGAGTAGTTTTTCATCATTATAATTCACAATCATTATATAATTATGTATGTTATATATAATTTAAACAATATTATATACTTTATATAATTATAGTTATTATTTTTATTTTATACTTTATGCATGATTTTTTACTATTCAGACATCTTTAATTCAATTTCATTAAGTTTTAAACACAAATATACCATCTTGATGTCATTCAAATATAAAGAAACCCCATTCAGAATAATGGTATAACTGAGACCTTTTCTTTGTTGCCTCCTTCTTAATGTTGACTAAGAACTAGAAAACGGAGCTATAGACTAGATAATTCGATTTCCTTGTTTTCCATTTCCTATAGAAGGAGCTGAAAGGGCTCTGACACTTGACTAACCATCTGAGACAAACATTTTCCCCTGGGATTGAGACAACCATCAGCTGGGAATAGGAGACTGATGACCAACCATTCTCTCCAACTTGATGGTGTCATCTTAGGCTTGGACTATGCAAAGGTTATGCTCTTATGAATGCCATTGTAAGGCCATTTAATAGTTTCTTCTCCCATTGACTTAAAAGGACAATGTTTCTGGTATTGTAAACATTATTGTGGGTTATTTTCCCTATGCTGTGAATCTTTATCATAAATTCATACATAAATTATATTCCTATATTGTCTCAAATGCTAGTACTTCTAATTAAAGGTACTCTTTGTTTCTCTGACATTTTCATAATAATTAAATGCAAACTAGAAAATTTACCATAAAGTTTTAAAATTATCTCTTTATCCATTGTTCTTCAATTTATCAGTATATGGGCATTTATTTGTGTATTTTACTGTGGAATCTATTCCTGCCTCAGTTTAGTGTATTTTAACATAAAAACAGTAAAAATTAATGCATTTGTTAATTTACTGTATGATGTGCTCCTCATTTTTAAAAGTCAGAATACGGTTACAGAATCTAAATAGCATGAAGACTATAATTTTAAATTATTTCTTTGTTTTCTTATGGGCCACATGTGGCAATGCTCAGGGGTTACTCCTGGCTCTTTTCTAAGGAATTACTCCTAGAAGTGCTCAGGGGACTACTTGGGATTCCAGTGATTGAACCTGGGCCAGTCACAAGCTAGGCAAGTATCCTACCCACTGTACTATCACTCTGGCCCCAAAGAAGGCTATGCCTTTTCATTTCAATGCATTCTCAGAATTCATTTATGAATTACACTTACTTTCAGCAATGAAGAGGTTCTTTCAGATAAGATGCCCCTGAGTACCTTAGTTTTATTTTAATTTTTAAAAAAAACTTTTTATTGCTTTTTGGGTCATACCCGGCAATGCTCAGGGGTTACTCCTGGCTCTGCATTCAGGAATCACTCCTGACATTGCTCGGGGACCATATGGGATGCTGGGGATTGGACCTGGGCTGGCACAGGCCGGCTGCATGCAAGGCAAACTCCCTACCTGCTGGACTATGGCTCCGGCCCTCCTTGGTTTTGAGATAAACCATATCTCTGGTTTAACACAGAAAACTAAGATTAAGTTTATTCAGTTATGTTTAAACAATATGTTTATTGCATATGTAAATTATATCCTTTACCATGTTATATATAAATGGGAATATAATAGTAATGACTGGAGAGACAGTTCATTGGGCTGGGGTACATATTTTTCATGAAAACACATGGGATTGTTCCCTGGCATTATATGATTCTTTAATCACTGAGCCAGCAAAAGTCCTTGATCAATGCTGGGTGTTCCCCAAAGACAAAGCAGTAATAATGATTAAATTTATATTTCCTAAATTGACTTACTTGAAGTGAGTTAGTAATGCCTAAGGACAAAAGGGGTGGACATTGTCTCAGTTTTTGAATGAGAAAGAAAAAGGTCCTTACTGAACTCACCATGCCTGTCCCAGGAGGCCAGGGGATGCTTGCCAAGGAACAGGGAGGCTGAGAGAACACACACAGAGGAAGGCTCTCTGTGGAGACTGAAGGTAGGGAATGAGGAAATGCAGCAGAAAGGAAAAGTTGCTTCATTCCACATTTTTCCCTTTGCTATTTCCACTATATAGTTTTCTTTGGCAATCATCTCTTAATTTGCCTATCTAAATGTTCTTGTGTGAGACTGTAGTTATTTTATTAGAGTTGGTTTCATGTCAGTCTTGACTAGGGCAAATGAGTGCATGGGCCCATCCTCATATATTAAAAGAACAGAATTAGGACTGTACTGAGTTTCCATTAAAGATAATTAAACTGAGAAAATACAGATTATAATATACAGATACGAACACGCATCCTCCTCCATAATCTTGATCAATCATGCAGTTGTCATGAAGATAATTTTCATTCCTGAGACCCTTTCCCCAAGACCAAGAAAGAGAGCCAGTGTAATCATACATGGGTAGAACTAGAGAGTACCCTGCTAGGTGAAGTCTGTCAGAAGGAGAGATGAAACAGAAATGTCTCTTTTTTATGTAAGTTCCTGACACTTCATTTGCTCTCAACGGAATGAATATCTCTGAATTCAGCAGTTATGTGTACCTAGGTCGAGAATTCAACAAGATGAATGACCTGGCACCTGAACTATGCAGGAGAAAGAGAGCTATGCTTTGAACACCTTCAAGAACATCGAGGAAGTGGTAAAGAAGACTAAGAACCTCCGGCTCCTGGCACAACTTTTCAACTCCACCATTCTTCCTGTACTAACATATGCCTCAGAGATCTGAGCTCTATGAAAACAGGATGAGAAGGCTATGCTATTCAGGTAGCCCGAAGAGGAATCGAAAGAGTCATGCTTGGAGTATCACTCTTCACTCAAGTGAGAGAAGAAATCAGGAGTTCCGACCTCCATCAGCGATCAAGAATCAAGGATGTTGTCTCTTTTGCCAAGATGATGAAAATCAGATGGGAATGACACATAATACAATTTAGGGATGACCACTTGATTAGAGCTGTTATGGACTGGATTCCACAGGACATCAAAAGAATGCATGGCCAACCACCTACAAGATGGTCAGATTTCTTTGTCAAAAACTTGAACGAATGGTTTAAGGCTCTTCATGTTCCTGGAGTGAGCAGATGCCATTGGGCTACATTTGCACGTGACAGGGTCAAATGGAGACATTACTGGTGCCCACTGAAGCAAATTGATGAACAACGGGAAGATAAGTGATAAGTGATATGTAAGTGTTAAGTCAACATTTCAAGGGACAAACAAATGGACAAAGGCAACAGAGCCTGGAAACTGGTCTACAGAACAGCTTACCATGAGTAGGCAGTAGGGACTAACTGGAAGTAATAGAACTGTTTTTAAAGGGTCTAGTTAACAATTGATACTACTTTCTGTTCCATTTAAAGAAGTTAGATTTCTAGGGGGATACTAGTGAAAATAAATTTGGGAATCTCTGACTGTTAGTAGATGAAGATTTTTTTTTTACAGGAGTCACTCTTTTCTTGGGAGCAGGAAGATATTTCCTGGGGCATACCCACACATTAATACTGAGAAAATGAAGGAGGCGATATTTGGAGTTCATTAAAACCACAATAAACTGGAACAAGGCAAAGGAGCATGACCACTCATAACCCTTTACCACAATTTTTCACAGTACAACCATATATGGAGCATTAGTGCTTTTCCTACAGTTTTCTGAGTTTATTTTCTGAGAGGTAGCTATTTGTTGGGTTGGGGGAGGTATCCTTAATAGTACCTGTGCCCAGGGTCCATTCCCAGGATTGGCCCACAGTGTAAATTTAGTGCTTAGCATCGTGTTGTGGCACTGTTCAAGTCCAGCAGTGCTGGGAAGACAACCAGCACTAGCCCAGTGAACTCAGGGGGCCTCTGCAGTACCAGGGATGGGACTTAGGGTCTCAAGCACTCAAAGCATGCACTCTAGTACTTTGAGCTATTTTCAGATTTAAATATAGTTTTAAAATTACTGATTTCAGTGTTAGAAAGAGACTACAATAGGTAAAGCCTTGCATGCAGTTGATTCAGGCTCAATCCTGGCACCCAGTATAGACATCCAAGTTCCATCAGGAGGGATGCCTTAGTGCGAGAGGTGGGAGTAAGGCCAGAACATTCGTGGGTGTGACCTAAACACAATATATATAGTTATATGTATAGTTTTATATTTATAACTATATGGCTATATATAAATATATATAACTATATGTATATAGCTACATGCATATAACTATATATAACTCTATAACTAATATAGAGTTATATAGAGTTATATAACTCTATAACTATATTAACTATATATAACTATATATAACTATAGTTTTATATATAACTATATGTTATGGACAAAATGAATTCAGTATATATAGTTTTATATATAACTATATATACATATATAACATATGACATGTATATATACATACATAACTATATATATGCACATATATAGTTATATATAAAACTATATGTGTGTATATGTATACTGGCTTCATATTGTCCATAATTGAACCATTCATTTCTTTAGGATGCAGAGAAATTACATTCATAATTCAACACATCTTTGCAAAGTGTATGGACTTTTTCTAGCTCTCAAAGATATTTCAAAGATATTCATAACACTGGCCTTTCAGTTGTCAATATCTTGAGTTGTGTGATAAGGAAATGGAATTGCCACATATCTTTTTAGTGCAGAACTGTCAAGAAAAATTTGTCCTTCCCCACCCTTGTACCCTAAATACTGACCAGCATCCATTACAGTTTAAATCAAGTTAATTTTAAGTTAAGGATGAGCCTTGCAACCATTTTCAGCTTATTGATGCCAAAAGTATCTCTCTGCCAAGCTCTAAAATGCATCTTCAAAACCTACTGAAAATATCCAAGAACTTTAGTGACTAACTACAAATGGACTTTGGTATTGATAAGTAAAAATCAATAAGTATAGTGAAAGGACAACTTACTGTGATAAATGCCCCCCCCATCAGTAAAGATCAAGTTATTGATGAGGGAAAGGAAAAACCTGACTGGTGAACGTCTATAGGTGAGAAGTGTGAGGCACTGCCACAATTTGGGAAAAGCAAAAAGAGTGGTTAGAAGAATTCATTAAGATACATACAATAGTAGGCAGCCATATTCTGTCTAAGGGATCATTTGTGGCACTAGGCTAATATATTTCTCCAGCCATTTCCATTCTACACCTTTTTATTTACCTTAAATAAACTCACACTGGAAGTATATATTCTCTCTCAAGAATAGTTCAATAGGGCCGGAGCAATAGTACAATGGGTTGGGAATTTGTCTTGTAGGTGTATAACCCAGGCTTGATTTCCATCACCTGTGTGCTTCACAAGGAGTAGTCCCTGAGTTCAGAACCAGAAGTCATCCCTGAGAACTGCTGGGTGCTACCCCAAAAGAGAGAGAGAATATATATATATATATATATATACATATATATAAAATTCACATTTCACTTCTGTTCTACCTATAAACGGAGAATTACTTATGTATTCTTTAAAACTTATCACTCTTGGAAAATGAAATGTGAATCAACTACTCATGGCTTTCATTGTATCTCAGCTAAATAGAGATTATAATATGATGCATCAAATTTTCCTTTATTATTTTATACTTTATGTCTTCCAGCCTAGAGCTCTACTCAAAATAATCAATATTTGTTGATTTTATCTTCTTTAAAAAATGACTAATTAGAGGAATCTTTGGCCACATAGCAGGTCAGAGTGTAATGATGAAGCATGACTGGGAACATCCAAGAGAACAATTGCAGAGATTAGTTTATCAAAAAAAGAAAAGTTGAATGGCAGTAACTAACCTCTCCAATGCCCGATTTTCTCAGTTTGCCAAATGTAGGTAATTGCTTCACAATAAATTTAATTGTACAGTCTATAACCTACCCAGTAAACATGACAATTTTGTTCATTTTGTTCATTTGGAAGTTGAAGTATAATTTAGCAAGTATCTGAAAAATATTAAATTCTCCAACCCTTATACAAACCACATCATCAAAACCATTAAGAGAGACAAAAATAACTGCTTGTTTGGTGAAGGTCATGAAGCTAAATCTAAGTCTAACTTTCTCATTTTCTTGAGAGGTTTTAAGATGACAGTGAAACCTGAGATCATGTCATCGATGCAAGAATGTGAAGGTATTTCTTTGATGCCTTAATGCCATAAAGCCCTATGCCTAGAACAGAATTTTGTTGAAACAATGAATTGAATAAATCATAAATTTGTTGAAGTAATAAATAAATGTAAGACAATCAATAATTTATGTAAACAATGTATGAGAACACTGGATGGGTGTTTGTGCAAATAAATATTGATTATTGATTACTGTGTATTGGATATTGCTAATAAATTTAACTATCACTATACATTTCATTTGTAGCTAAATTATACAATTACTACAATTATTTCTTAATTGTAAATATTAATATTTCACAAAGTGAACTTATGAGGTCATATGAAAACAAAAAGATAAAAATAGGAAATCTTGACCATTATAAAATAATATTCTGTAATTTTGATATTTTTAATTGTCCCACTAAAACATTTCACAGAATTTTTATATATGGAATAGACAAATATAGGTTAATAACTACTATATAAGTATGACATAGGTGAGGAAAATTAAATCAAAGTAAGCTCCATCAATGCTTTCTTGAGAGGTTTGAGTGATAGTTTAGCCTAAGGATATATCATTGACTCAAGTGATACTTCTCCCTTTAACCCATGACACCATTCTGAAATATATATTCTTTTGTCCTACGTAGACCTAAACAAAACACTGAACTGATTCAGTGTAAGGTAATTAAAAGCCTGTTAACACTTGGGTCAGAAGTTCACACACAGAGGTAAGTTCTGTGACAAAGCATTTGACACAAGTTAATCTCTGTATAATCTTTGCATTCATTTTTCTTTGCTAATTCCACAGAAAATGTTGAGACTTTTTATGACTGTTATACACCCAGAAACAATGATAAAGGAAACAGACATGGTACCTACTACTTTTATCTTCCCCAGAAAATTCAAGTAAAATTCCCAATGTTCTCCCTTCTGAAATCCGACATGCCATCTCGTTGGTAAAGAAGGGGAACAGCACCAGGTCCAGACAAAGTCAGACCCGAACACCTGAAGAATCTGCCGTCGGTACTCATCAATACACTAGCTCGGCTCTTCACATGCTACCTGTCCGAATGCAAGGTGCCCTCCCAATGGAAAACCAGCAGGACAGTTCTACTGTTCAAGAAGGGAGACATTCACGACATCAGCAACTATCGCCCCATCTGCCTGTTGTCTGTCATCTACAAGCTGTTTACACGAGTCATCCTGAACAGGATTAGCAGAACACTAGATGAAGGACAACCATGTGAGCAAGCAGGCTTCCGCAAAAGGATTCAGCACAATCGAACATATCCACACAGTAACCAAGCTCATCGAGGTTTGTAGGGAGTACAAGATGCCGCTCTGTCTCATGTTCATTGATTTACAGAAAGCCTTTGATTCTGTGGAGACTGAAGCAGTCATTGTAGCCCTAGCCAAACAGGGTGTTCAAACCCAATACATCAAGATCCTTCGTGAGCTGTATTACGGATTCACCAAAAGGATCTCACCATTCTACAAAGAAGTGATCATTAATGTGAAAAGAGGGGTTCGACAGGGTGATACCATTTCACCAAAACTCTTCAGCTCCACCCTCGAGAACATCATGCAGCAATTAGAATGGGAAGGAATGGGAGTGAAGATAGATGATCGGCAACTACACCACCTCCACTTCGCTGATGAAATCGTTCTAATAACACCAAATATTAGCCAAGCGGCACAAATGCTGGCTGACTTCGACCGAGAATGTGGAAAGATAGGTCTACAGCTGAATCTGAAGAAAACAATGTTTATGAAGAATGAACTAGTTCCAGATGCTCCATTCACTCTCAATGGAACAAACATCTCTGAATGCAGCAGTTATGTGTACCTAGGTCGAGAAATCAACATGATGAACGACCTAAAACCTGAGCTGTGCAGGGAGGAAGAGAGCGGCATGGAATGCCTTCAAAGGCATCGAAGAAATAGCTAAAAGGACAAAGAACCTCCAGCTCCGAGCACATCTCTTTGACTCCACCGTTCTCCCTGTACTAACATACGCCTCAGAGACCTGGGCCCTACGAAAGCAGGATGAGAATGCTATTCGGGTCTCCCAGAGAGGAATCAAAAGAGCTATGCTTGGGATATCACGCCTCACTCAAGTGAGAGAAGGAATCGGAATTCTGACCTCCATCGCTATTCCAGAATCAGGGATGCTGTCTCGTTTGCCAAGGTATCAAAAATCAGATGGGCTGGACATGTAATGCGATTTGGAGACAACCGCTGGACTAGAGCCATTACCTACTGGATCCCACGGGATGTCAAAAGATCACGTGGCCGCCCACCTACAAGATTGTCAGACTGCCTTGTAAAGACCCTGAAGGAACGGTTTGAGGCTCTTCATATTCCTGAATCAACCAGATGCTATTGGGCTACATTGGCACGTGATAGGGTCCAATGGAAATGTTACTGGCGCCCGCTCTAGCAAATCGATGAATAACGGGATTCAAGTGATCAAGTGATCAAGTGACCAGAAAATTCAAACACAAAAATGGAAAGTGTCTTATTACAATCACGTTACATTTTCATCTCTTTATATTTGGCTCTCAGAGAGATTTTAGAGAAGCAGCAATTTCAAACTCCATTTTCACACTTTCATAGGACAGAAGCATGCCTGTGTCCTGAGGGGGTTACCAGCAAGACTTAAGGAAATAGTTCAACAGTCTTAGCAATGTGCCTCTTTCAAAGTGTGTGTATACAGGCCCTCTGATTCTGATCCCCATACTGTGCACACTTCATAGAAACAGGCTGTGGTGTGGAAGTTGGGAGAACTGGGAGTGTGAAGAAGGTGCCTTTGTGTCACTCTTTCACAGGCTCTTTGCTCTGCATTTATTTCCTCATCTGCTGGAGGTTTGGTGACCATAGTGAAGTCTACTGTGCCACGCAACCAAGCATATTATTTCACAAATGTGCATTTCGTTTACTGTTTTCATGATTTATAAATTGTATCTTTTGTGTGAAGTCTAGAGATGAGGGTTAGGGTTGTTTTTGGAGGCAGCCCATCTCTCGGAGAGAAAAATTGGAGGGTCATGAATTTTTTATATTGTATGACATTGTTTTTGTAGTTGAGAATTTGCTTTGTCTTGTTATTCACTGAGTTTCCTGTTGAAGACAGTAATTACATTTCTGAAGTAATGTAATCTGTAATTGTGATGCAGGCAGACAATTGATACTAGGTATTTCAACTTGTGAGAGAATGTGAAGACTTGGTTTGTTTCTCTAACTGAACTAGAACTAATGGTGTAAGGTACTATGGACCATATTAGATTCCCATGCTAGCTTCTGTTTCTGTTCAGTCTTACTCAGAAAATGGAATCGATGACAAATTTTACCGTCTTAAATCCCAGTTGTCACTGTGTGTGGGTGTTGGAGTGCGTATTCATTGGTGTTTCTACACTTATTTTTCTGACCTGCATTTTGGTGGTTGATACTTCAAATTTACCTGGATGAAAGACTACCAAAATGTGCATGAAGAGATCAGCTCTGACTTGCATGACAAAGGGAACCAATGAACGAGCTTCCAGCTTGTCTCCTAATTGACTAGCCTGATGTTCTGTCTGTGCCCTGTTGCCTTTAATTGACTATATTGTTTTAGATTTATGCATTAAAAATACGATTTCTACTCAGAAGCGATCACTTTGTTACTTTGTAGCTTTTAAGCTGATGCCATGAACTTATTTTTCTTCTGAGATAAAAGTCTCATCTATAGATTTTTCAACTAATTACATGTCTGCCAATATATACTTAGAGGATACATTTTATTGCAATTTATTATTTGTATTTACATAGTATGTCCCTATAAGTATCTGTGGAACTGAAAGGAAATGTTTTAATGCTATTTGTTACTACTTTTCATCACTTTTTTTTTTTCTCTCTCTCTCTCTGTCTCTCATTGCTCTAGTCAGCCCAGTGAAGCATGACAACAGCTCAAACTCGGCAAACTTCCAAGACACCGAGGACATGCCTGACAGATGTGCCTTGGAGGAGTCCAGGAGTCCAGGTGAAAGCCATTTGAAAATAGTCAAGTATTAAATGATAAATTTGACTCAGCTTTGGGGGTCCTTGGAAGGGAGTGGGGGTGAGAGATGACATTGTAACATAGTTTTCTCTTAGCAGCTGCACTGTCAAATTAATGATCATCTCCAGAGGTCACCATGTGGAGCTGTTATCTTTGCCTCTTTCATCAAGAATTCAGTTAGAGGAAGTACAAAGGCTTTATGACTGAGAAGAAAGGCTAGCACTATTATATTAGTTCGTTATCATTAATTTTAGGCTAAACCGGTTAACAGAGGCAGAGGATTGGAGACTGGAGAAATTGCAACCTTTGAAATATTGTGAATAATGGTACCAAATGGAATGGAGAATTGGAGAGGAAACACATTGCCATCCTCCTATTCTACTTTCCTTTAGAGTCTAACAGTAATGCTTAAATGGTCTTTTCAACTGTTCAGAACAAAATGAAACAAAAAGAACTACTCATTCTACTTTGTCCAATTAATGTGGCAAGTTATATATCCTTGTAATTTCTCCAGAAGTAATAGACAGAAACGTACTGCAAGGAAATAGCCTGATAGAACTCAGTGTAGATTTCTGATCCTCTTTTTTGCTTTGCTGGAAGTCTTTTCAACTAGCTAATTAAAAGGGAAAAATATCTTGAGAACGTTGAATGGACACTTCTGGCCCTGAATAGCAAGTTATAAAAGTGCTAGGAATCACCTTCCCATGGCTGAGTTAACTATCTCCTCACACTGAATGTATTTCTTTCCCGTATGTAGACTACTGTGTACCCTGGACCTTCTTGCATCTTTTGTGTGCTCCTCCATGTATCAGATTTTTGATTCATTCTCTCTGTGGCCTGTCAGCTTAGTTAAGAGATTTCCAAATCTTGTAGTCCTCGCTGACAGGGGGCAGCTGCAAACAGTCCCCTGATCCTTCCCTGAGGAGAGCGACTGAGATTTAATTTTCAGTGAAAGGTGCAGTCTGCAATCTATGTCAGGTCCCCTAAGTCATCTCGGAACCCCAGTAGAGCCAGTGGCAATGGCGTTGTATTTCAGTCCCCTTCACAACGCCAAGATGCCTCGAAAGATGAAGTGAGGCTCTGTGTCCTTGCCCAGCCATACTTAGCTTTAGCATCCCCGGAACGGACAAATAGCATCTTTAGCAATGACAGAATTCTTTCCATTGTGTTAGTTCCATTGCCTGTCTTAATATCTAACATACAAATATGGACTCGACCCACACAAAAAGGGAGAGGATAGTGGTAGCATTACGTTTCTATTAAAGTTTATTTAAAATTATCTTTATCATTGACCAAAATTGCCTACTCCTGACAAGGAGTTTTTTAAAAAGATTCAATAGACAGTTTCCAGTGCCCACTTACCTTGTCAGGCTGATAAATCTGTGAGGCAAGGTTTTACCTAAGTATTCCTTATTTGGCAAGAAAAGATCACCTTATACCATTCCAGGAGTAGAGAGAATTCCATTCTACCTCAATGTGAGCAAAATTGTACTGAGTTTGAATATAACACTATCTGATGACTATAAACAAATGCATATACACCCAAATTAAGATTATTTAGAAAGTTACTGATCAAGAATCTTAAGTTAAAAAGTGAGTACTGTTCTATACATTGAACATCATTAAACTGGTAATAAAGAATGAATTACTCTGGCTTTTTCCTCTGTCCATTCCTGCATTTTAAGTCATCGAGCCTTATAGGCCTAGAAACCTCTGGAGAGTTCACTCCTGGTCTCGCTGCCTTCCACTGAGAATTTGTGGCTTGGTTGTCATGGAGACATCGTATTTCTCCAAGAATTGCTCATATTGATCCGTGGCCAGGCGTAAATGGCCCGAGCGAGTGTGAGGAATAAAGGGGGCTGGGCAGACCTATAAAATGACCAGGGCTTGTGGGTTGGAAATAAGCTCATAGCAAACACTTAGGTAAAAAGAAAGAAGCAGTTTTCATTTTGTTTCAGGATTTCTTTTTGCACTTTGGGCCATTGTCTTCTTTCACGATGAACTGAAAGAAACTTGTTACTCACTTGTCATGTCAGATCTTTGGTGCTTGCTCCTGACACAGCTGTCAGCCTCCCAGCTCCGTGCAGTTCAGGGACACACAACAAAAGAGGCAGTGACATGAATTATTTATCGCTCCTTGTGTGGATAAAATTCTGTGATAAGAAATTAAGACACTTCTGACAGGGGTGCTTGTTTAGTAAGAAATATTTTGTGGGAGAACTTGTTTCCTTGAAGTATAAGCATTTGAAAGGCAAAATTCTTAAAATTGAACAAAAAGAAAGATATGTGTAATGGCTGGCACTAGGAGTCTTTCTCCAACTATGAAATTTCCACTTTTCAGTGCCCCCAAATTTGTTTTGAAGCTTGGAACCATTCCAGTGTAGGAACTAGAAAACGCTAAATATTATTTTGGTGGCTTGAAATTACCCTAGTTATCCCTATTTACCATGTTTGAGTATTGTTTTCTGCCTTTATTAGAAGTAAAAACTTAGGGTTTCATCAAAGGTAATCTTTGAATGAATGTCTCCAAATGATAGAGATGTTTTAGTAACTGAATTTACACTATAGCAGCCCTTACTCCTTTCCTGAAAAAGTGTTTAAATCAGAATGCCTCATTCTTACCATCTTCACCTCAAATATTGTCACTAATTTAAAATTCCTTGTAATTTTTCATATACATGCAATATTCCCCCCTTTGCAAAATTGACTATTCTCAATGTAATTGCTTTAATGGATATTGACTTTATATAGTTTTATCTATGAGATTAAAGAAATGGATTTATTATAATTTTAAATAGTCCTGTTTATTTGAATAGGATATAGAAAATGAGACAAAATACCATTTTCCCATTCAAGCACAGTTCAAGAATGTTACTCATATATTGTTCTTTTCATATAAAAGTTATTTTCTTTTGCATTACCTAAGCATCACTTTCTTCAGCTCAGGATTTCTTATTGTTAATACCAGTCATTTGCATAGGTGGAGAACACAAAAGCACAGAATAGCTAAACTATTTTCTTTTAAAAGGTGGAGTGGAAAGTGCATAAATGTAGTTTTTTTAAGATCAACTTTTTTAGATTTATATGAAAGAATAGGTCTGTGAATTGATCGCTTTGAATTAGAGGGTTTGGATTCAGCATTGAGAGTGTTATTGTCCATTGATGTCCTACATCTCCTGCACTGAATCGACAGGATGATCCGTTTGACTTGGGCTGAGGTGTGTTTCTAAGTCACTGCTCAGACAGATGCCTGGTGGGGAGGTTGTTCTGGGCCCTCGAACCTGCTGCTTTATTCATCATCCCATTGTCATCTCTTTATTGTTTTGATCTGTATATTCAGGTATATTTAGTCCATTAAGGAATTTCAGACCCAAACATTCTTGTTCCTTTGGCCCTGGTGGTGAACCTGGAGGTCTTGCTCAGTGAAGGTCTCTCAGCTCTGCCATTTCTTTGGAATAATTCATTATCAAGGAATTTTGCATCATAGTTGAATCCCAGACTGAAGTTACTGGCTTAGACACTATATACTGTTGCAGCACAGACATTTAAACATTCTAGAAAAGGTGGGAACACTGATGTCTGGTAATGGAAGCATGGCACACCACTGACAATGGCAGATTTTAAAAAAAAATAGGGCTGCTATGTTTTCTTTCCTTGGTTTGCTCTCTCTCTCTTTCTCTTTTTCACTCCCCTCCTGTTCTCTCTCTGGTTCTTGGGCTCCTGTCTCTGCACTCAGGGATTACTCATGGAGGACTCAAGGTTGCATATGGGGTGCCAGGGGTTAAACCTGGATCCACCCCTCACACAAGGCAGACACCTACTTGCACCTCCTGCTGTACTGTCACTTGACCAAAGGTCTCTTCTGAATTTGAATGAAATTATCATAAAAATAGTTCAGGTTCATCTTTTGCTAATTGACTTTCTATTAACTGTTTCTGACATAAAGATGAAAGCTCCAGCCCTATTGTCCAGAATACAATAAAATGTAGTTCTTCCTCTCATCTTTATTCTCATAACATTTAAAAATTTAATGTGATTTTCAGAATTTTTAACTAACTGCTAATGAGAGATCAGAATATGCTAATCCCATATTGGTCTAGAAAATTAAGAATTTTAATTTTTTTAATACCCCGGGAACAGCAGTGCCATTAAATATAGCTTCAGCTGAAAATATTGACAACATTGAGTTTGGAAATATTTTTTTAAAGGGCACTCAAATAGGCATTTTCATGTCATTCTGAAGTAGCTTATAAGAATATGCATTCTGCCATTAATAGAACATTTTAGTGGTTTTTATATAGCATGTTATGTGTGTAGATATATATATATATACATCATTGTCAATCAATATTTCATTTGCATAAATCTGATGAACAAACCTAGATTTCTCAGTTTACAGGGGATACTGCATTGTGGAAAACCAAAATAGATTTTTTTTTTCTTTTACTATTCTGGCTCATGAATCACCAGCAAATATCAGGTAACAGAAAGTAGGACAGATTCAGGCTGGAGTGTTGGAGATGGCTGATGATAATGCATGAAGCAGAAAAAAAATGTGGAATGCATGAGTAACTCATCAGTCAGAGCCATGGGGACACACTACTATGGTTAGTGCAAAATATTCCTAGAACAATTTCAGTACTCAGATGTCTATGTTCTTTCAGCTAGTATATTTAATAATATCAGTGATTTTGAAAATTCACTTAAGGGAGACTTTTGGCTTCCACTTTTCAAACCTACACTAATTTTTGTGATAGTTGACTTTAAGTAGTGGTTTAACTAAACCAAGTAATCTGCTTGAGTTGTGCCAGTAGGAGTTATGATTATAGCGTATGGTCACAGCATTTGTTGAAAAGCATAAGAAGCAGTTAGCCAAGGCACAGCTACAATTAGTTTGATAGTTTGACCAACTGATATTTTAGCCTACACTGAAAATCATCCATGCAATTGGAGCACTGATGATTTTAATTTGATAACCCAAACCATATTTCAGCTAATTTTTATTATGCTTGGTTGCGAAACTGTCATTTCTGAATTCTCAAAGAGCAGTGCAGCTGCTTGAAATTTATGGAAGTTTCCCTAATTTCAAACCAAATTCATTGTGTTGAAAATTTTTGTCTGTGCTGTAAACTGCCAAAAAAGCAACTTTGTTAATAATGTGCACTCAAAATATGTGGGGCTTCATTTATTAGATGAGAATATTTTTCTATATTTAATGGATAAGGGAGAAATATAGAAATTATAAGTAGTCTACTCCTTGCCTCTCTTCCTGCCTTTCTCTCTCATTTTCTTTCTGCTTTCTTTCTGTATTTCACCACATAATATATATTCTATTTTCTTTTTAGGTGAGTCGCACATCATTCATGGATCGCAAAGGTGTGCTTCTGTAAGGTTTGCTAAGTGGAATATCATCTGCAGAAACTGGATTTGGAAAAATTAAGAAACCTCACCATGCCTGAAATTTATTATTGTTTATAGCTTATGTTGTTATTGGCCATGCCTCATGATTGTAATAAATTTGCTAGTACTTCAGCAATTATATAATTAAAACATAATTGTTTATGTAAATATGCAAATGTGCATAATTTTAAAAAATCTTTGTTTCAATATTTCTGTATTCCCAGTTCTTACTTTTAATAACTCCATAAAAAAGGTATCCAAACCTAAGACACAAATTTAACTCCCTGTTTATTCCCTTTCCCCCTCTATAGGTGTCAAATTATATAATATGTACCATTAAAACTACATTTATTTTAAAGAATGTAACACAAAATGCTTTTAATATTGTTTTAATGTATTTAATCTGAAAGTTTATCAAATTTGTTTGGTCCCTTAAATTAGAACATTGTTTCATAGAGATTTAACTTCAAGCTGTTACCCTGCAATAAATTAATCTCTAAACACAAGTATGAAATGTTGTTCACCAATAGACCATTCCACACTGCTCAAATAAATGATATCCAATTTAACAGGGACCAATCTTATGTGGTCAAGTTAATTTAGGCTTTAATGACATGGGAGCTAATGTCTTTAGCTAAAGGTTGATCTTGTTGGCCAAAGATATAAACTTGAAATATAGAAACAATTTATAGTACATGACAATTAATCCTTATCAAGTAAAAGTCTTGTATCTATTTTCCCAGAAAGAAGCTTGACTAGCAGGAATTCTTAAACTAAAATATGCAGAATAATATAAATAGAAAGAGACATGAAATGATCATCTATTAAGGACTCCAGTGATGTAATATAGTTACTATGATTGATATTTATAGTTCCTGGATTTATAGAAAAATCATCAGAAAGATGATTATTGTGCATATGAATACCGATATTGTCTAATTCATAGGAATGGAAACAAAGTGTTAATGATATGATCTATCTTTCTGTCTAATAAAGAACTGCCAGCCATTTTAACTTAAACATTTTCTAGAACACCAGCATCAAGAAGCAAGCAGCAAGGGAGAGAGAGATTAGATAAAATCACTATGTAGTATCAGTACTTAAAATGTTAAAATTAGTAGTTTGGTTTAAATGATTAAACCAGAACAAAGATATCAAATATTATGTTTTATACACAGAAGATAGAAATATTTAGTTGTTTTTTGCCCTAAAATATGATGTCATTGCTTAAAATTACTTTTGACTTGTACCTTGAAATAGTAACATATCATTATTTTTAAATAATGATATGTTATAATTGTGGAAAATTGTTATTTCAACAAAATCAATGTACATACTCCCTCCCCTTGAAATGGCCAAAATTTTCTGTGAAAATGTTTCAAAAAAAAAAGAAAAGAAAAGAGTGGTGCCATTACAACATTACATTATGTTGGAATGACTCATTATTTTTAGTGAATAATGGTACTGTCAAATAAATGTATCTTTTCACAAATGGGACAGTTTTAATAAAAAGAATATTTGGTGCTCAAATTCTTTTTTTAAACTTTATTTTATTTTTTATTATTATTATTATTATTATTATTATTATTATTATTTTGTTTTTTGGGTTGCACCCGGCAATGCTCAGCGGTTCCTCCTAGCTCTGCACTCAAGAACTACTCCTGGAAGTGCTCGGGAACCATATGGGATGCCGGGATCGAACCTGGGCCGGCATGGACCGGCCGTATGCAAGGCAAATGCCCTACCTGCTGGACTATCGCTCTGGCCCCCCTCAAGTTCTGATATTTGTTAAAAATGACTTCTTTAGAGTTGTGTCCTATTATTTTCCATTTTCAAAAAAGAATAAAAGTAAGTGCATGTAATTCTTCTAACTAGCATTTTTTCAAATATGAGAAAACCAATATTGAATTCTTTATAAATATTTTATAATGTCACTAGCATAGGGAAGTTAAATATAATTGGCAAATACCTTGCCAGTACTAACTGAGGTTTTAAAGACATTGCTTGTATTATATTTTACAGCTGCTAGATTTAAAACTATTAAATGATTAATTAGTCTTTTTTAATAGGTAAGAATCCTGGACATCAGCGCCATTAACTGTTAAAGCCTTTAATTCCTAAGAATGAGAGCATTTATGACATCTTGCAAATAATGCTCCCTGGAATTCATGTGCAAGTATATTTATCACATAGTCCACTAGTGTTTTACATTTTTTAAATTCATATTGACTTATATAACCATTTCAGTAATTCCTGGTGTGAGGAGATCCTATTTGAGATAGTAAGTTACCACACAATTAACTGAATCAACCACGTGATGACCCTAATGGCTTCTTGATGCCACTGCTATAAACTCTGGTTCACTGCTCCCTGACTAGGTGTTTGTCCTTTTGTACATCCAGCCTTAGGTAGCACGTGGAGTGATTGTATAAAGGAACAACCCAGAGTCTTCCCTTGTCATTGCAACAAATAATTTACTATAAAAATTTTGTGTTTCTTTGTTGGTGATCATATTAGTGATATTTGTGGCAGTAGATCCCTCTCTGAGGAGTTGCCAGCCAAGATTCTTTCACTCATTGTGTAGTTCCACGTAGGCGATATTGCCAAGGGGATGAATTTAGTTACAGAACTGAGGTCTCACTTTCACATGTCAGAGCTGCAGCAGCAGCACCTCCTTCCGTGCTTGTCAGAGTCTGTACTCCTCAGATATGTTAGCATGCTCCTGCACAGGGCTCCCCTGAAGGTGCTCTACACAGTGTATGGAAGGCAATCTGCACACTAGAAACACTTCCAAAGACAAAGACATTTGTAAGCACATGATAGTGTCCAGGACCTGAAACATTTTGTTGCTATTTTAGAACTGAAATTATGGCTAGTGAGAGTGTGACACTATTAGAAAAATGATCAGAAACTATTTTGTTAAATATTGACACTCTAAAAAGTTATACCACTTGAGATAATTTTTTCATCCTTATACATTTTTACAATGTTTGATATTTACATATTTTAAAATAATTATTCAGACGTACAATTTTAAAAAAGATAGTTTCTCTTCAGTCTTTAGAAGGTACATTATAATAATTGATTTGTTAAATCAACTTTTTATTCTATGTGTTTAAGATGAACATGAAAGCTCAGAATACATTAATTTCAATTGATCTTGAAATCTTATTTTCACAAAATGGATTAATTGATCTAATTTAAAAGAATTTTATATTGCATTAATTTTAATTATTTATGACTCTGATTCTTATAAATGTTGTTGCACATATAAACTACTCAAAGTTGTGTCTAATTTTTTTATAAATGTATTACTTTGTAAAGACATATACAATTAGCATTATCAAATACTTTCTGAATTAGCTGTGACCAAGACACCTGGAAATTGAAAAGATCCTCAAGGAGATATCTTCTGATGAGTTCATTTATGTGTCTTCCTGCACATTGGTTCCAGGCAGATTTTTGTACTGTTATTAATCAACAAGGACTCTACAAATGGCATGTGGAAGGGAAACACCAACAGGAAATGAGCAAGTGTCTCAGTAAAGGCACCTGTCACTTCCTGCATCATTTGATTTCACTGACATGACATGTTGATTTGCCCTCCCCAATTCCACCCCTCACTCCTGCCTGTCACCTCCTTCTGACCTTCTTAGATATCCACTTTGAGTAACATTTTGTTGATACAAGTTTTTTTTTGCATTTTTTGATTTTGAGAAACACTATAGCAAAATATTTATTTTGAATACTAAAGGGTTTTTTGTTGCCTTCAGTTTTAGTCCCTGCTCATTAAGATGGGAACAACTTCATCTTTGCCGCAAGAAAGCATAGTAGAGGTAAATGGACTGCAGAAAACTGCATAAGAAATCATTATTTTAGTATTCCATAAAAACTAAAGTCTATTGAAAATGTTTTTTTGAAATATCCTTCTTTTAATGATGGATGGTGA
>JAJIBD010038547.1:0-13505 GCA_021461705.1 Cryptotis parvus
TTTAACTATCACTATACATTTCATTTGTAGCTAAATTATACAATTACTACAATTATTTCTTAATTGTAAATATTAATATTTCACAAAGAGTAGACTTATGAGGTCATACAGAAAACAAAAGATAAAAATAGAAATCTTGACCATTATAAAGAAATAATATTCTGTAATTTTTGATATTTTTAATTGTCCCACTAAAACATTCTGAGAGATTTTTATATGGAATAGACAAATATAGGTTAATAACTACTATATAAGTATGACATAAGGTGAGAAGAGAATTAAATCAAAGTAAAAGCTCCATCAAATATACTTTTTCTTGAGAGGTTTGAGTGATAGTTTAGCCCCTAAGGATATATCATTGACTCAAGGAAATGATACTTCTCCCTTTAACCCATGACACCATTCACAGAAATATATATTCTTTGTCCTACGTGAACCCT
The DNA here is from genome assembly GCA_021461705.1 of Cryptotis parvus. Classification (NCBI taxonomy): domain Eukaryota; kingdom Metazoa; phylum Chordata; class Mammalia; order Eulipotyphla; family Soricidae; genus Cryptotis; species Cryptotis parvus. The sequence goes on from JAJIBD010038547.1 coordinate 441, forward strand.
AAACAAAACACTAGACATTCAGTGTAAGGTAATTAAAAAGCCTGTTAACACTTGGGTCAGAGTTTACACAGAGGTAAGTTCTGTGACAAAACGCATTTGACACAAGTTAATCTCTGTATAATGCTTTGCATTCCATTTTTTCTTTACCCCCAATTCCACAGAAAATGTTGAGACACTATGACTGTTATCACACCCCAGAAAACAATAGATAAAGGAAACAGACATATTTTCCTACTACTTTTATCTTCCCAGAAAATTCAAAACGTTAAAATTCCCAATGTTCCACTCCCTTCTAAAATCCGACATGCCATCTCGATTGGTAAAGAAGAGAACACAACGCAGCCCAGACAAAGTCAGAACCGAACATCTAATCTGCCGTCGGTACTCATCAATACACTAGCTCGGCTCTTCACATGCTACCTGTCCGAATGCAAGGTACCCTCCCAATGGGAAAAAAACGGGACAGTTCTACTGTTCCAGAGGGGAGACATTCACGACATCAGCATGACTTTATCGCCCCATCTGCCTGTTGTCTGTGTCAGCTTACAGAAGCTGTTTACGAGGTCATCCTGAACAGGATTAGCAGAACACTAGATGAAGGACAACCATGGCAGAGCAAGCAGGCTTCCGCAAAGGATTCAGCTGTCAGAACATATCCACACAGTGACAAGCTCATGTCGAGGTTTTGGAGGGAAGTACTAAATGCCGCTCTGTCTCATGTTCATTGATTTACAGAAAGCCTTTGATTCTATGGAACTGGAAGCGATCATCGTAGCCTAATAGCCAAACAGGAGTGTTCAAACCCAATACATCAAGATCCTTCGTGAGAGCTGTATCACGGATTTCCCCAAGGATCTCACCATTCTACAAAGAAGTGATCATTAATGTGAAAGAGGGGATTCGACAGGGTGATACCATTTCACCAAAACTCTTCAGCACCACCCTCGAGAACATCATGCAGACAATTAGATGGGGAAGGAATGGGAGTGAAGATAGATGGTCAGCAACTACACCACCTCCACTTCGCTGATGACATCGTTCTAATAACTACCAAATATTAGCCCAAGCTGGCACAAATGCTGGCTGACTTCGACGGAGAGGGCTGGGTCTACAGCTGAATCTGAAGAGAAAACAATGTTTATGAAAAATGAACTAGTTCCAGAGGCCCCATTCATTTTCTCTCAATGGAACAAAACATCTCTGAATGCAGCAGTTATGTGTACCTAGGTCGAGAAATCAACAGATGAGCGACACGAAACCTGAGCTTGCGCAGGAGGAAGAGAGCGGCATGAATGCCTTCAAAGGCCTCGAGAAATAGCTAAAAGGACAAAGAACCTCCAGCTCGAGCACATCTCTCCGACTCCCACCGTTCTCCCTGCACTAACCTACGCCTCAGAGACCTGAGCCCTACGAAAGCAGGATGAGAATGCTATTCGGGTCTCCCAGAGGAAAATCGAAGAGCTATGCTTGGAATATCACGCCTCACTCAAGTGAGAGAAGGAATCAATTCTGACCTCCATAGCTATTCCAGAATCAAGGAGGCTGTCTCATTTGCCAAGGTATCAAAAATCAGATGGGCTGGACATGTAATGCGATTTGGGAGACAAACCGCTGGACTAGAGCCGTTACCGACTGGATCCCACGGGATGTCAAAGATCACGTGGCCGCCCACCTACAAGATGGCCAGACTTCCTGTCAAGACCCTGAAGGAACGGTTTGAGGCTCTTCATATTCCTGAATCAACCAGATGCCATTAGGCTACATTGGCGCGTGATAGGGTCCAATGGAAAATGTTACTGGCCGCACTAGCAAATCGATGAATAACGGGATTCAAGTGATCAAGTGATCAAGTGACCAAGAAGATTCAAACACAAAAATGAAAAGTGTCTTATTACAATCACGTTACATTTTTTCATCTCTTTATATTTGGCTCTCAGAGAATTTTAGAGAGAAAGCAGCAATTTCAAACTCCATTTTCACACACTTTCATAGGATTGAAGCATGCCTGTCCTGAGGGGGTTACAGCAAGACTTAAGGAAATGGTTCAGTCTTAGCAATGTGCACTCTTTCAAAGTGTGTGTATACAGAAAAACCTCTGATTCTGATCCCCATGCTGTGCACACTTCATAGAAACAGGCTGTGGTGTGGAAGTTACTGGGAGAACTGGGGTCAATGAAGAGAAGGTGCCTTTGTGTCCTCTTTCACAGGCTCTTTGCTCTGCATTTATTTCCTCATCTCTGCTGGAGGTTTGGTGACCATGAGTGAAGTCTACTGTGCCCTAACCAAGCATATTATTTCACAAATGTGCATTTCGTTTTACTGTTTCATGATTTATAGATGCATCTTTTGTGTGCAGTCTAGAGATGAGGGTTAGGGTCGTTTTGGAGGCAGCCTACATCTCTCGGAGAGAAAATTGGAGGGTCATAATTTTTATATTGTATGACATTGTTTTTGTAGTTGAGAATTTGCTTTGTCTTGTTATTCACTAAGTTTCCTGTTGAAGACAGTAATTACATTTCTGAAGTAATGTAATCTCTAATGGTGTGATACAGGCAGAGACAATTGATACTAGGTATTTCACTTGTGAGAGAATCTTGAAGACTTGGTTTGACTTCTCTAGCTGAACTAGAACTAATGGTGTAAAGTGTTATGGACCATATTAGTTTCCCATACTGGCTTCTGTTTCTGTTCAGTCTTACTCAGAAAATGGAATCGAATTGACAAATTTACCGTCTTAAATCCCAGTTGTCTACTGTGTGTGGGTGTTGAGTGCGTATTCATTGTGTTTCTACACTTATTTTTTGACCGCCATTTTTGGTAGTTGATACTTCTAATTTACTGGATGAAAGACTACAAAATGTGCATGAGAGATCAGCTCTGACTTATGACAAGGGAACCAATGAGCGAGCTTCCAGCTTGTCTCCTAATTGATTAACCTGATGTTCTGTCTGTGCCCCTGTTGCCTTACGTGAGCTATATTGTTTTAGATTTGTGCATTAAAAATCCGATTTCTACTCGAAGCGATCACTTTGTTGCTTTTTGTAGCTTTTAAGCTGATGCCATGAACTATTTTTCTTCTGGGAGGATAAGTCTCATCATAGATTTTTCAACTATTTACATGTCTGCCAATATATGCTTAGAGGATACATTTTATTGCAATTTATTGTTGTATTTACATAGTATGTCCCTATAAGTATACTGTGGAACTGAAAAGAAATGTTTAATGCTATTTGTTACTACTTTTTTCATACTTTTCGTTTTTTCTCTCTCTGTCTCTCATTGCTCTAGTCAGCCAGTGAAGCATGACAACTTAGCTCAAACTTCGGCAAACTTCCAAGACACCGAGGACATGCCTGGCAACGAAGTGTGCCTTGGAGGAGTCAGGAGTCCAGGTGAAGCCATTTGAAAATAGTCAAGTATTAAATGATAAATGTGACTCAGCTTTGGGGTCATTGAAGAGAGTGGGGGGTGAGAGATGACATTATAACATAGTTTTCTCTTAGCAGCTTCACTGTCAAATTAATGATCATCTCCAGAGGTCACCATGTGGAGCTATTATCTTTACTCTTTCATCAAGAATTCAGGATTAGAGGAAGCACAAAAGGCTTTATGACTGAAAGGAAAGCCAGCACTATTATATTAGTTCGTTATCGTTAATTTTAGAGGCTACACCGGTTAACAGAGGCAGAGATTGGAAACTGGAGAAAATTGCAACCTTTGAAATATTGTGAATAATGGTACCAAATGGAATGGAGAATTGGAGAGCAAACATCCTCTATTCTACTTTCCTTTAGAGTCTAACAGTAATGCTTAAATGGTCTTTTCAGCTGTTCAGAACAAATGAAACAAAGAAACTACTCATTCTACTTTGTCAATTAATGGTGGCAGAGTTATATATCCTTGTAATTTCTCCAAGAGTAATGAGCAGAGCATTGCGACTATATGAAATGGCCTGTAGTAGAACTCAGTGTAGATTTCTGATCCTCTTTTTTGCTTTGCTTTGGAAGTATTTTCAACTAGCTAATTAAGGGAAAAATATCTTGAGAACGTTGAATGGACACTTCTAGCCTGAGATAGCAAGTTATAAAGTGCTAGGAATCACCTTCCCATGGCTGAGTTAACTATCTCCTCACACTGAATGTATTTCTTTCCGTATGTAGACTACTGTGTACCCTGGACCTTCTTGCATCTTTGTGTGCTCCTCCATGTATCAGATTTTTGATTCATTCTCTCTGTGGCCTGTCAGCTTAGTTAAGAGATTTCCAAATCTTGTAGTCGCTGACAGGGGGCAGCTACAAACAGTCCCCTGATCCTTCCCTGAGGGAGCGGCTGAGATTTAATTTTCAGTGAAGGTGCAGTCTGCAATCTATGTCAGGTCCCCTAAGTCATCTCGGAACCCCAGTGAGCCAGTGGCAATGGCGTTGTATTTCAGTCCCCTTCACACGCCAAGATGCCTCGAAAGATGAAGTAAGAGCTCTGTGTCCTTGCCAGCCAAATACTTAGCTTTAGCATCCCGGGAGCGGACAAAATAGCATCTTTAGCAATGACAGAATTCTTTCCATTGTGTTAGTTCCATTGCCTATCTTAATATCTCACATACAATATGGACTCAACCACACAAAAGGGGAGGGGAATAGTGGTAGCGTTACGTTTCTATTAAAGTTTATTTAAAATTATCTTTATCGTTGACCAAAATTGCCTACTCCTGACAAGGGGTTTTTTAAAAAAGATTCAATAGACAGTTTTCGGTACCCACTTACCTTGTCACGCTGATAAATCTGTGAGGCCAGGTTTTACCTAAGTATTCCTTATTTGGCAAGAAAGATCACCTTATACCATTCCAGGGTAGAGAGGAATTCCATTCTACCTCAATGTGAGCAAAATTTGTACTGAGTTTGAATATAACACTATCTGATGACTATAAACAAATGCATATACACCCAAATTAAGATTATTTAGAAAGTTACTGATCAAGAATCTTAAGTAAAAAGTGAGTACTGTTCTATACATTGAACATCATTAAACTGGTAATAAAAGAATGAATTACTCTGGCTTTTCCTCTGTCCATTCCTGCATTTTAAGTCATCGAGCCTTATAGGCCTAGAAACCTCTAGAGAGTTCACTCCTGGTCTCGCTGCCTTCCACTGAGAATTTGTGGCTAGTTGTCATGGGACATCGTATTTCTCCAAAATTGCTCATATTGATCCGTGGCCAGGCGTAAATGGCCGAGCGAGTGTGAGGAATAAAAGGGGCTGGGCAGACCTATAAAATGACCAGGGCTTGTGGGTTGGAAATAAGCTCATAGCAAACACTTAGGTAAAAAGAAAGAAGCAGTTTTCATTTTGTTTCAGGATTTCTTTTTGCACTTTGGGCCATTGTCTTCTTTCACGATGAACTGAAAGAAACTTGTTACTCACTTGTCATGTCAGATCTTTGGTGCTTGCCCTGACACAGCTGTCAGCCTCAGCTCTGTGCAGTTCAGGGACACACAACAAAAGAGGCAGTGACATGAATTATTTTCGCTCCTTGTGTGGATAAAATTCTGTGAAAAATTAGACACTTCTGACAGGGGTGCTTGTTTAGTAAAAATATTTTTGTGGGAGAACTTGTTTCCTTGCAGAGTATAAACATTTGAAGGCAAAATTCTTAAAATTGAACAAAAGAAAGATATGTGTAATGGCTGGTACTAGGAGTCTTTCTCCAACTATGAAATTTCCACTTTTCAGTGCCCAAATTTGTTTTGAAGCTTGGAACCATTCCAGTGTAGGAACTAGGAAGCTAAATATTTTGGTGGCTTGAAATTACCTAGTTATCCCTATTTACCATGTTTGAGTATTGTTTTCTGCCTTTATTAGAAGTAAAAACTTAGGGTTTCATCAAAGGTAATCTTTGAATGAATGTCTCCAAATGATAGAGATGTTTTTAGTAACTGAATTTACACTATAGCAGCCCTTACTCCTTACCTGAAAAAGTGTTTAAATCAGAATGCCTCATTCTTACCATCTTCACCTCAAATATTGTCACTAATTTAAAATTCCTTGTAATTTTTCATATACATGCAATATTCCCCCTTTGCAAAATTGACTATTCTCAATGTAATTGCTTTAATGGATATTGACTTTATATAGTTTTATCTGAGATTAAAGAAATGGATTTATTATAATTTTAAATAGTCCTGTTTATTTGAATAGGATATAGAAAATGAGACAAAATACCATTTTCCCATTCAAGCACAAGTTCAAGAATGTTACTCATATATTGTTCTTTTCATATAAAGTTTTATTTTCTTTGCATTACCTAAGCATCACTTTCTTCAGCTCAGGATTTCTTATTGTTAATACCAGTCATTTTGCATAGGTGGAGAACACAAAAGCACAGAATAGCTAAACTATTTTCTTTAAAAAGGTGGAGTGGAAAGTGCATAAATGTAGTTTTTTAAGATCAACTTTTTAGATTTATATGAAAGAATAGGTCTGTGAATTGATCGCTTTGAATTAGAGGGTTTGGATTCAGCATTGAGAGTGTTATTGTCCATTGATGTCCTACATCTCCTGCACTGAATCGACAGGATGATCCGTTTGACTTGGGCTGAGGTGTGTTTCTAAGTCACTGCTCAGACAGATGCCTGGTGGGGGAGGTTGTTCTGGCCCTCGAACCTGCTGCTTTATTCATCATCCCATTGTCATCTCTTTATTGTTTTGATCTGTATATTCAGGTATTTAGTCCATTAAGGAATTTCAGACCCAAACATTCTTGTTCCTTTGGCCCTGGTGGTGAACCTGGAGGTCTTGTCTTATCGTGAAGGTCTCTCAGCTCTGCCATTTCTTTGGAATAATTCATTATCAAGGAATTTTGCATCATAGTTGAATCCCAGACTGAAGTTACTGGCTTAGACACTATAGTTGCAGCACAGACATTTAAACATTCTAGAAAAGGTGGGAACACTGATGTCTGGTAATGGAAGCATGGCGACACCACTGACAATGGCAGATTTTAAAAAAAAATAGGGCTGCTATGTTTTCTTTCCCTTGGTTTGCTCTCTCTCTCTTTCTCTTTTTCACTCCCCTCCTGTTCTCTCTCTCTGGTTCTTGGGCTCCTGTCTCTGCACTCAGGGGATTACTCATGGAGGACTCAAGGTTGCATATGGGGTGCCAGGGGTTAAACCTGGATCCACCTCACACAAGGCAGACACCTACTTGCACCTCCTGCTGTACTGTCACTTGACCCAAAGGTCTCTTCTGAATTTGAATGAAATTATCATAAAAATAGTTCAGGTTCATCTTTTTGCTAATTGACTTTCTATTAACTGTTTCTGACATAAAGATGAAAGCTCCAGCCCTATTGTCCAGAATACAATAAAATGTAGTTCTTCCTCTCATCTTTATTCTCATAACATTTAAAAATTTAATGATTTTCAGAATTTTTTAACTAACTGCTAATGAGAGATCAGAATAATGCTAATCCCATATTGGTCTAGAAAATTAAGAATTTTAATTTTTTTAATACCCCGGGAACAGCAGTGCCATTAAATATAGCTTCAGCTGAAAATATTGACAACATTGAGTTTGGAAATATTTTTTAAAGGAGCACTCAAATAGGCATTTTCATGTCATTCTGAAGTAGCTTATAAGAATATGCATTCTGCCATTAATAGAACATTTTAGTGGTTTTTTATATAGCATGTTATGTGTGTAGATATATATATATATATACATCATTGTCAATCAATATTTCATTTGCATAAATCTGATGAACAAACCTAGATTTCTCAGTTTACAGGGGATACTGCATTGTGGAAAACCAAAATAGATTTTTTCTTTTCTTTTACTATTCTGGCTCATGAATCACCAGCAAATATCAGGTAACAGAAAGTAGGACAGATTCAGGCTGGAGTGTTGGAGATGGCTGATGATAATGCATGAAGCAGAAAAAAATGTGGAATGCATGAGTAACTCATCAGTCAGAGCCATGGGGACACACTACTATGGTTGAGTGCAAAATATTCCTAGAACAATTTCAGTACTCAGATGTCTATGTTCTTTTCAGCTAGTATATTTAATAATATCAGTGATTTTGAAAATTCACTTAAGGGAGACTTTTGGCTTCCACTTTTCAAACCTACACTAATTTTTGTGATAGTTGACTTTAAGTAGTGGTTTAACTAAACCAAGTAATCTGCTTGAGTTGTGCCAGTAGGAGTTATGATTATAGCGTATGGTCACAGCATTTGTTGAAAAGCATAAGAAGCAGTTAGCCAAGGCACAGCTACAAGTAGTTTGATAGTTTGATCAACTGATATTTTAGCCTACACTGAAAATCATCCATGCAATTGGAGCACTGATGATTTTAATTTGATAACCCAAACCATATTTCAGCTAATTTTTTATTATGCTTGGTTTGCGAAACTGTCATTTCTGAATTCTCAAAGAGCAGTGCAGCTGCTTGAAATTTATGGAAGTTTCCTAATTTCAAACCAAATTCATTGTGTTGAAAATTTTTTGTCTGTGCTGTAAACTGCCAAAAAGCAACTTTGTTAATAATGTGCACTAAAATATGTGGGGCTTCATTTATTAGATGAGAATATTTTTCTATATTTAATGGATAAGGGAGAAATATAGAAATTATAAGTAGTCTACTCCTTGCCTCTCTTCCTGCCTTTCTCTCTCATTTTCTTTCTGCTTTCTTTCTGTATTTCACCACATAATATATATTCTATTTTCTTTTTAGGTGAGTCGCGACATCATTCATGGATCGCAAAGGTGTGCTTCTGTAAGGTTTGCTAAGTGGAATATCATCTGCAGAAACTGGATTTGGAAAAATTAAGAAACCTCACCATGCCTGAAATTTATTATTGTTTATAGCTTATGTTGTTATTGGCCATGCCTCATGATTGTAATAAATTTGCTAGTACTTCAGCAATTATATAATTAAAACATTATTGTTTATGTAAATATGCAAATGTGCATAATTTTAAAAAATCTTTGTTTCAATATTTCTGTATTCCCAGTTCTTGCTTTTAATAACTCCATAAAAGGTATCCAAACCTAAGACACAAATTTAACTCCCTGTTTATTCCCTTTCCCCCTCTATAGGTGTCAAATTATATAATATGTACCATTAAAACTACATTTATTTTTAAAGAATGTAACACAAAATGCTTTTAATATTGTTTTAATGTATTTAATCTGAAGGTTTATCAAATTTGTTTGGTCCCTTAAATTAGAACATTGTTTCATAGAGATTTAACTTCAAGCTGTTACCCTGCAATAAATTAATCTCTAAACACAAGTATGAAATGTTGTTCACCAATAGACCATTCCACACTGCTCAAATAAATGATATCCAATTTAACAGGGACCAATCTTATGTGGTCAAGTTAATTTAGGCTTTAATGACATGGGAGCTAATGTCTTTAGCTAAAGGTTGATCTTGTTGGCCAAAGATATAAACTTGAAATATAGAAACAATTTATAGTACATAACAATTAATCCTTATCAAGTAAAAGTCTTGTATCTATTTTCCCAGAAAGAAGCTTGACTAGCAGGAATTCTTAAACTAAAATATGCAGAATAATATAAATAGAAAGAGACATGAAATGATCATCTATTAAGGACTCCAGTGATGTAATATAGTTAATATGATTGATATTTATAGTTCCTGGATTTATAGAAAAATCATCAGAAAGATGATTATTGTGCATATGAATACCGATATTGTCTAATTCATAGGAATGGAAACAAAGTGTTAATGATATGATCTATCTTTCTGTCTAATAAAGAACTGCCAGCCATTTTAACTTAAACATTTTCTAGAACACCAGCATCAAGAAGCAAGCAGCAAAGGGAGAGAGAGATTAGATAAAATCACTATGTAGTATCAGTACTTAAAATGTTAAAATTAGTAGTTTGGTTTAAATGATTAAACCAGAACAAAGATATCAAATATTATGTTTTATACACAGAAGATAGAAATATTTAGTTGTTTTTGCCCTAAAATATGATGTCATTGCTTAAAATTACTTTTGACTTGTACCTTGAAATAGTAACATATCATTATTTTTTAAATAATGTTATGTTATAATTATGGAAAATTGTTATTTCAACAAAATCAATGTACATTCTCCCCTCCTCTTGAAATGGCCAAAATTTTCTGTGAAAATGTTTCAAAATAAAAAAAAGAAAAGAAAAGAGTGGTGCCATTACAACATTACATTATGTTGGAATGACTCATTATTTTTAGTGAATAATGGTACTGTCAAATAAATGTATGTTTTCACAAATGGGACAGTTTTAATAAAAGAATATTTGGTGCTCAAATTCTTTTTTTTAACTTTATTTTATTTTTATTATTATTATTATTATTATTATTATTATTATTATTTTGTTTTTTGGGTTGCACCGGCAATGCTCAGCGGTTCCTCCTGGCTCTGCACTCAGGAATTACTCCTGGAAGTGCTCGGGGAACCATATGGGATGCCGGGATCGAACCTGGGCCGGCATGGACCGGCCGTATGCAAGGCAAATGCCCTACCTGCTGGACTATCGCTCTGGCCCCTCAAGTTCTGATATTTGTTAAAAATGACTTCTTTAGAGTTGTGTCCTATTATTTTCCATTTTCAAAAAAGAATAAAAGTAAGTGCATGTAATTCTTCTAACTAGCATTTTTTCAAATCTGGAAAACCAATATTGAATTCTTTATAAATATTTTATAATGTCACTAGCATAGGGAAGTTAAATATAATTGGCAATACCTTGCCAGTACTAACTGAGGTTTTAAAGACATTGCTTGTATTATATTTTACAGCTGCTAGATTTAAAACTATTAAATGATTAATTAGTCTTTTTAATAGGTAAGAATCCTGGACATCAGCGCCATTAACTGTTAAAGCCTTTTAATTCCTAAGAATGAGAGCATTTATGACATCTTGCAAATAATGCTCCCTGGAATTCATGTGCAAGTATATTTATCACATAGTCCACTAGTGTTTTACATTTTTTAAATTCATATTGACTTATATAACCATTTCAGTAATTCCTGGTGTGAGGAGATCCTATTTGAGATAGTAAGTTACCACACAATTAACTGAATCAACCACGTGATGACCCTAATGGCTTCTTGATGCCACTGCTATAAACTCTGGTTCACTGCTCCCTGACTAGGTGTTTGTCCTTTTGTACATCCAGCCTTAGGTAGCACGTGGAGTGATTGTATAAAGGAACAACCCAGAGTCTTCCTTGTCATTGCAACAAATAATTTACTATAAAAATTCTTGTGTTTCTTTGTTGGTGATCATATTAGTGATATTTGTGGCAGTAGATCCCTCTCTGAGGAGTTGCCAGCCAAGATTCTTTCATTCATTGTGGAGTTCCACGTAGGCGATATTGCCAAGGGATGAATTTAGTTACAGAACTGAGGTCTCACTTTCACATGTCAGAGCTGCAGCAGCAGCACCTCCTTTCCGTGCTTGTCAGAGTCTGTACTCCTCAGATATGTTAGCATGCTCCTGCACAGGGCTCCCCTGAAGGTGCTCTACACAGTGTATGGAAGGCAATCTGCACACTAGAAACACTTCAAAGACAAAGACATTTGTAAGCACATGATAGTGTCCAGGACCTGAAATATTTTGTTGCTATTTTAGAACTGAAATTATGGCTAGTGAGAGTGTGACACTATTAGAAAAATGATCAGAAACTATTTTGTTAAATATTGACACTCTAAAAGTTATACCACTTGAGATAATTTTTTCATCCTTATACATTTTTACAATGTTTGATATTTACATATTTTAAAATAATTATTCAGACGTACAATTTTAAAAAAGATAGTTTCTCTTCAGTCTTTAGAAGGTACATTATAATAATTGATTTGTTAAATCAACTTTTTATTCTATGTGTTTAAGATGAACATGAAAGCTCAGAATGCATTAATTTCAATTGATCTTGAAATCTTATTTTCACAAAATGGATTAATTGATCTAATTTAAAGAATTTTATATTGCATTAATTTTAATTATTTATGACTCTGATTCTTATAAATGTTGTTGCACATATAAACTACTCAAAGTTGTGTCTAATTTTTTTATAAATGTATTACTTTGTAAAGACATATACAATTAGCATTATCAAATACTTTCTGAATTAGCTGTGACCAAGACACCTGGAAATTGAAAAGATCCTCAAGGAGATATCTTCTGATGAGTTCATTTATGTGTCTTCCTGCACATTGGTTCCAGGCAGCTTTGTACTGTTATTAATCAACAAGGACTCTACAAATGGCATGTGGAAGGAAACACCAACAGGAAATGAGCAAGTGTCTCAGTAAAGGCACCTGTCACTTCCTGCATCATTTGATTTCACTGACATGACATGTTGATGTCTGCCCTCCCCAATTCCATCTCCTCACTCCTGCCTGTCACCTCCTTCTGACCTTCTTAGATATCCACTTTGAGTAACATTTTGTTGATACAAGTTTTTTTGCATTTTTTGATTTTGAGAAACACTATAGCAAAATATTTATTTTGAATACTAAAGGGTTTTTGTTGCCTTCTAGTTTTAGTCCCTGCTCATTAAGATGGGAACAACTTCATCTTTGCAAAGAAAGCATAGTAGAGGTAAATGGACTGTGAAAACTGCATAAGAAATCATTATTTTAGTATTCCATAAAAACTAAAGTCTATTGAAAATGTTTGAAATATCCTTTTAATGATGGATGGTGACGGGCAACAGGTGCATGCTGAGTATATTTGATTCTTTTGGAATCATTTCTCCACACACATCCTTTCTTCTTTTCTTCTCTATTTTGTCCTTTCTATTATTTTTTCCCACAAATAAACTTTCCTGATAATAGTTTTAGGGATTCTTTTATGTAGAACATGTTACTAATCAGAAAAGTACCAGTAAGATATTTCCATATTCATAGTTAAAGATTTTTTAATACCAAAGAAAATTAGCTTACATCAGTACTACACTGTCTCCAAACCTGCAATGTGCCAAATACAATAAAACCTCAATATTCACAACTGTACAAAATAATAATTTGTTGGTGCATACTTATAAAAATTACTTT
>JAJIBD010038548.1:0-35000 GCA_021461705.1 Cryptotis parvus
GTTGCAGGATTCCTAAGGGCCGCTGCATCTGCTCTGGATTGCCTCCCAAAAATCACTCCGTAGATAAGTGGGTAGTCTAAATGTGGCAGTTTATCTGACCATGTATGCTGTACTAGCTGGTATAAATATTCTCCCATGCTATCACAATCATCGTGGGACTAGCTAGATCTTACCAGCATATTAGCCTGGCCACGTAAGGACACCTAAGTAATTAGACCAGAGAGAAATGCTGTTTGCTTCCAAACAAACAAGCATGGCTCCCTGATAAAATATAAAACTACAATGAAGTAGAGGAGACTTGTGAAGGCTTGGAGAAATATTTAACTGGCATTGGTGCTGATCTTTGGTACAGTGACATGCCATCTCAGAAACCCCTTCTCTACATTTCAAAGGCATTCCGGCTCAAAACATTAGCACAGTAAAGGCCCTAGGTGAGATGCAGGGAGGGACTACCTAAGGGCATTGGACCCTCCCTGCTTTCCATAACAATGGGAGGAAGGTCTGAGTTGCTGGGGGTATAAACTAGCCGGTTCCCGCTCCCGGGCTTCTTCTTCCCGGTGGGATCTCGCCTTGTGAGCGTTTATTCCCCTTGGAAGTTTCACACGTGGTGGTCGCCATCTTGGCCTACACGTGGCTGGGGTTCTAGCCTGGAATCCTAAGCATCGGGTTTTTCCTTTTGCTAATTTTTATGCCTGAACCTGTGATAAGTAAAGCTTTTAAAACCTCATCGGATTTCTGAGTGTTCATCCATTCCTTGCCGGCTTCGGAGGTAGAAGGGAACTCGCTTCCTGGCACTGTCGGGGACCCCGCGGAGCGCCCAACAATGGTGTATAATCTTTTTGATGACTCTTTGGATTCTATTTGCTAGTATTTTGTTGAAGATCTTAGCATCTGTATTCATCAGGGAGATTGGTCTGTAGTTTTCCTTTTTTTGTGGCATCTTTGTCTGCTTTGGGTATCAGGGTGATATGTGCCTCGTAAAAGCTATTTGGGAGTGTTTTTGTTTCTTCAATTTGTTGGAAGAGCTTAAAAAGAATTGGGAGTAGGTCCTCTTTAAAGGTTTTGTAGAATTCACTGGTGAATCCATCTGGACCTGGGCTTTTGTGTTTGGGGAGACTTTTGATTACTGATTCTATTTCTTCTATGGAGATAGGTTTGTTGAGGTATTCCAAATCTTCTTGTTGCAGACTTGGGAAGCAATAGGAATTCAGGAATTTGTCCATTTCTTCTAGGTTTTCTTGTTTTGTAGGCGTACAGGCTCTCATAGTAATCTCTGATGATCTTTTGAATTTCTGTGGTTTCTGTTGTGATGTCCCCGTTTTCGTTTCTGATTCTATTTATTTGGGTTCTCTCTTTTCCTTTTCTTACAAGTCTTGCAAGTGGTTTGTCAATCTTGTTTATTTTTTCAAAGAACCAGCTTTTGGTTTCGTTGATCTTCTGGATTGTTTTTTGACATCCCATCTCATTGATTTCTGCTCTAAGTTTTATTATTTCTTTCTTTCTGCTTGGGTTGGGCTCCTTTTTGTTGATCACTCTCTAAGATCTTAAGTTGTGAAGTCAGACTGTTTATGATGGCCTTTTCTTCTTTTCTGATGAATGCTTGAAGAGCTATGAACTTGCCTCTTAACACTGCTTTTGCTGTATCCCACAAGTTCTGGTAATTCGTGTCTTCAGTCTCATTTGTTTCCAGGAATCTTTGGATTTCCTCTTTGATTTCTTTTATGACTTGCTGGTTGTTCAGCAGTGAGCTGTTTAGTTTCCAGGTACTTGGTATTGGTCTCCGTTTTTGTGTACAATTAACTTCTATTTTCAGTGCCTCATGGTCTGAAAAAGTAGTTGGCACAGTTTCTATCTTCTTGATTTTATGGAGGTATGATTTATGGCTCAGCATGTGATCTATTTTGGAGTATGTTCCATGGGCACTGGAGAAGAAAGTGTATTCAGCTTTTTGGGGATGAAATGCCCTGTATATGTCTACCAGCCTTCTTTCTTCCATCTCTTCTTTAAGGGCCAGTATTTCCTTGGTAAGTTTCAATCTTGTTGATCTATCCAGGGTTGATAGAGCAGTGCTGAAGTCTCCAAATACAGTTGTGTTGCTGTCAATGTCTTCTTTGAAGTCTATTAGTAGTTGTTTTAGGTATTTTGCTGGCCCCTCGTTGGGTGCATATATGTTTAATAGCGTGATTTCTTCCTGATATATGCATCCCTTGACTATTAAGAAGTGACCTTCACTGTCCCTTCTGACCTT
Source organism: Cryptotis parvus (assembly GCA_021461705.1). Taxonomy (NCBI): domain Eukaryota; kingdom Metazoa; phylum Chordata; class Mammalia; order Eulipotyphla; family Soricidae; genus Cryptotis; species Cryptotis parvus. Next base: position 2,249 of record JAJIBD010038548.1, read on the forward strand.
CTTCAGCCTGAAGTCTATGTTGTCAGATACCAGTATGGCTACCCCAGCCTTTTGGATGGGTTGTTTGAATGAAGGATTGTTTTCCAGCCTTTTATTTTGAGCCTGTCTTTGCTCCGATTGTTCAGGTGTGTTTCTTGAAGGCAGCAGAATGTCGGATTCAATTTTTTGATCCATTTTGCCACTCTGTGTCTCTTAACTGGTGCATTTAGAGCGTTGACATTGAGAGAGATTATTGTCATGGGATTTTGTGCCATCTTTCTGAATAGGTTGGTTGTTCTTTTGGGTTATGTCTCGCCTTATAGTAGATCATTCAGTCCTTCTTTTAAGGTTGGTTTTGATTTTACAAAGTTCCTAAGCTGTTGTTTATCCAAGAAGTTGTATATCTGTCCTTCAAATCTGAGCGAGAGTTTAGCCGGATAAAGAATTCTTGCTGAGGCATTCATTTCATTAAGTTTTTTCACTATATCCCACCACTGCCTTCGGGCTTGGAGGGTGTCTTCTGAGAAGTCTGCTGAAAGTCGAATGGATACTCCTTTGTATACAATGTCCTTCTTTGATCTTGCTGCCTGAAGAATTCCTGTCTCTGTCTATGGCATCCATTACTTTGACTAGGATGTGTCTTGGGGTCTTTCTATTGGGGTCTCTTCTTGCTGGTACGCGTCGGGCTTCTTGGATCTGGATGCCTTCGTCCTTTAACTCAGGGAACTTTTCAGCCAGGATATTTTTAACTGTTTTAATTTCCTTGGGGTTACTTTCTTGTCCCTCTGGGACTCCTATGATTCTTATGTTGTTCCGCCTGGCTTCATCCCATTGTTCTCTGTTTCGTTGCTGATCCATTATCCGGTCTTTTTCCATCTTATGTAGATCTCTGAGTGCTTTCTGCAGCTCATCTTCAGTCTCACTGATTCTCTCTTCCGCTGCTGTCATCCTACTATTCAGAGCCCTGATTGTGTTTTTTTCATTTCGTCTACTGAGTTTTTAAGCCGATGATATTTCTATTTGCATGGTTCTCATTTCTGCTCTCATTTCCTCCCGTAGTTTATTGACAGCCCTTTCAACTGCTTCGTTTATGTTCTCCTGTATTTTATTGGACATCTGCTCAATTTTTTTCGTTGAGCTCCTTAAACATCCTACCAATTTCTTCTCTGGTTTCACTGTCAGAGAGATCATGCACATCTGTATTCTTTTTGAGTCTTCAGGGTCGATTCCTTCATCCGTTCTTCGAGCTGGGGATCTGCGTTGTTTCCCCATGGTGTTGTGGTGTTCAGGGATAGATTCCTCTGGTGTACTGTTTCTTTTTTCTTGAGGGTATTACCTTCCCTTGGTGTTGAAATTCCTAGTTTTTCTATTAATAAGCGGCCGCGTTAGGGCGCCCGCCCAGCCAGCACACACCCCAGGGAGGTAGGGTACCTGAGATGCAGACAGGCCGGTGTGAGAGTTCAAAATGACCGTTTACTTCGGTTCTGCTCAGACTTCTGGGGGTTGTAGTTCCACCTTCTGCCGAGACCTGGGGCTCTACCACGCCCCAGGCGCCTGCCCGCCAGCGGCACACCCCAGGGAGGTAGGGTACCTGAGATGCAGACAGACCAGTGTGAGAGTTCAAAATGACCGTTTACTTCCGGTTCCGTTTGGACTTCTGGGGGGTTGTAGTTCCACCTTCTGCCGAGACCTGGGGCTCTACCACGGCCCCAGGCGCTTGCCCGGCCAGCTGCACACCCCAGGGAGGTAGGGTACCTGAGATGCAGACAGGCCGGTGATAGGAATGATTCTTGAGTGCAGAGCTAGGATTAAGTCTTGAGCACTGCCAGGTGTGGTCTCCAAACAAAACTAAATACAAGAAACTAAATATAGTAAATTAAAGAAAAATGAGAAGCAGATTGGGCATATGGCTAAGTGATAGAAATATGCCCGTTCATGTTTAATGAAAAGAGAGCAAGTTTAATCACTGATACGGCCTGTCTTTGAGTGTGATCCCTGACACTGCGTCTAGGATGCCAGACACAGCTGTACTGTGATATTGGGTACACCATTGAGCAAGAGACTCCAGTGAGCACTACAGCTGAGTTCATAACCCTGGGGAGATTACAAGAACAATGAAAGGAAGGGGCAGAAAAGCAAATGGGAAGTAAAAAGCTAAATGGTAAATATGGATTATCTTTTGGTTTAAAAAAAGAAAAATGAGGGGCCAGAGCAATCGTGACAGCAGGTAGGGCATTTGCCTTGCATGTGACTGACATGGGTTTGATTCTTGACATCCCATATGGTCCCCTGAGCATCACCAGGTGATTCCTGAGTGCAGAACCAGGAGTAACCCATGAGAATTGCCGGGTGTGACCCAAAAAAGAAAAAAAGAGAGAGAGAAAAGATAATGTTTTCATGAGAGAAAAGCTGAAGTTGGAAGAGAAAAGGCATGTTAAGGTAAGTAATTCTCTAAAGAAATAACAATAATTTAAACTTTCAATAGTTGAAAAGCATGTTTCTAGGATTTTTAATTTTTTTATTATTTTTAAAAAATATTTTATTATACCACCGTTAGATATGCAATTACAAGATGTTCATATTTGAGTTTTGGTTCTACAGTGTTCCAACACCCACCCCTCCACCCGTGCCCATTTCCCATCACCAATGTCTCCACTTCCCTCCCCCTTCCCCCAGCCTGCCTCCATGGCAGATTCTTTATCTCCTTTCTCTCTTTTTCTCTTTCTCCTCTTCTCTCTCTCTCTCTCTCTCTCTCTCTCTCTCTCTCTCTCTCTCCTCGCCCTCCCTTTCTTACACACTGTGGATTGTAATATATTCTAAAACATGATTGGTTCCACTAGTTTGATGTACTGTGCTGCTGCTTGTGGCCACACTACTCAGCGAGAGCCGGATGGCAGCTCTTCCCCGTGCATCTGAGTCTCTGCATGATGGCCAGTAGCCCTGAGGCAGTTCATGGTCGAGGCCACCAGGCCTCCGGGATGGGTCAGAGAGTGGAATGGAGACCCCAGCTCCATCTCCACGAACACCCGGGGACTTTCGTCTCTGAGAGCCGCCTACCTGGGCTTGAACTTGGTTGCTCTTCTAAGCTGGTCTTGAGATCAGCATCTCTCTTGGATGGGTTCTGATGAATTGTGAGTCTGGACCGCGAAAATGGCGGCTATTATGGTGAATGAGTCTCATCTGGCTGCTTCTGAGGCTCTGCAGAGGTGAGACCAAAACCCATCCTACCCCTAGGAGCCTCATAGTCAGCTGAGCTAGGGGAGAGCTGGATGGCAGCTCTCCCCGTTGGGATTTTTATTTACTTTATATATATCAATACCTTTGACAAAGTTTCCCTTTAAAATCATTATGTTTTATATTTCTATATCTGAGCAAGAAAATTTCCCTATCACAGTTCTTTCTTTGTGATATATTTTAGAATTGGTTTTTCAGGTTTCATAAAGATGCTACTGTATATTTTTTTTCTTGGTTTTACCATTTTTTTTTGGTGGGGGGCAAAGGGCCATACCCAGTGATCTTCAGGCACTACTCCTGGATCAACACTTAGAAATTACTCCTGGCAGTTTTCAGGAGACCATATGTAAGAGCCTGCAAGGCAAGATCCCTACCTATTGTACTAGCCCTCCTGCTTAGTTTTACCTTGATTTTAAGTGTTAAATTTATAGAATAAACATATTGGGTTTTTGTTTCGGGGTCACACCTGGCAAATGCTCAAGGGTTACACCTGACTCAACACTCAGGAATTTCCCTTGGTGGTCTTGGGGACTATATGGAATGCCAGGGATTCAACCTGGGACAGTCTAATTACAAGCCAAGCACATTATGGAATGTGCTATCACTCCAGTCCAACACATTGGTATTTTAATTTAATCTTTTAACTGCCTTTCTTTTTTGTCTATAAAATAGAATACTTATATCATAAAGATTTATGATGTAAAGCATGTACAGTGCTAGAACCAGAGTGGCTAACTAAAAGACAAAACCCAAAAGACTTCCAGTAATGTTAGCTGCTTTAATTATCATTATTAGGAATATGTTACACGTCGCTCTCATTTGGAAGAAGGCTTTGGCTACATCCAGCTGTGCTCAGTGCTTTTTCCTGTCTCTGTGCTCAGGGATCAGGTCTAATAGTGCTCAGGGAACCATATGCAATGCCATGTGTTAGTTCCTCACTGAAAAAAAAGGGATCTTATTGAAAGGGAGAGAATAGAAAGCGTGCTCAGGAGAAGAGAACATGGCTTCTTGAAAGAGAGAAAGAGAGCTCTATGAGGATCATGCTGAGTGAAATGAGTTAGAAGGAGAGGGAGAGACATAAAATGATTACAATCAGTTGTGGGATTAAAAAAACAATATGAAACAATACCCAAGGACAGTAGAAACAGGAGCCAGGAGGATGGGCCACTGTTTGGAAACCTGCCTCAAGTGCTTGGAGAAAAGACATTTGGGATAGGGAAGGGACCGCTTTGACAAAGATGATCACCCTGGATAGGAGCTGCACGCTGAAAGCAGGTAAAGGAACACAAATGATAACCTCACAGTGTCTGTATTGAAAACCATAATGCCCAGTGGGGATGGGAGAGAAACAGAGAGGGAGAGAGACAGAGAGAGAGAAAGAAGGAACGTGTCTGCCATAGAGACAGGCTGGGAGTAGGGGTGGGCTGCAGAAGGGTAAAAGGGGAACACTGATGGTGGGAAGTGTGAACTGGTGGAGGATAGTTATTAAAACAGTGTATGACTGAAACCCAATCACGAGCAGCCTTCTAGCTATAGCTCACAGTGATTCAATTTAAAATTAATCAATCAATTAATTGATTAATTACAAACAAAAAGAGAGCCCTATGAGGTAAAAGAAGGGAATTATATACTCCAAGTTGGGATGCAGGGAATTCTAGAGTGGAATGTCTTTGTGTCTCTTTTTTTTGATTCATTTCCCTTTGGCATTCTTTTACAAGGAATTCTAATCTTTTTGGTAAAGAATATATCACTGTATCACTGTATCACTGTCTTCCCGTTCATCATCGATTTGCTCGAGTGGGCCCCAGTAACATCTCCATACGTCCTGTCTCATGCTAGTAGAGCCCAAGGCATCTGCTTGCTCCAGGAACATAAAGAGCCTCAATCCATTCGGAATGAGGTCTATAATTGTTACTGGTATTTGGCATATATATCAAATACAACACGGGTAGCTTGCCAGGCTCTGCCGTGCAGGTAGCATACTCTTGTAGGCATCTCTAAGTCCAGCATTTATTGATGAACCGCGCGGCCGCTTACGCTGATAGGCTGGTCTGCTGGGTGGAGGTCTGACGAGAGAGAAGTCCGGATGTGGAAAATGGAGGCCCTCATGGAGTGGGGGGGTCGTCTGGCTTGTTGCGAGGCTCTACTGGGATGGTGGGCCAGGGCTAGAACCCACCATCCCTCCCGGCGCCTCGTGAGCGGCTGGTCACAGGGAGAGCCAGTAGCAGCTCTGCCCCATGTCTGCGAAGTCTGCCCCAGAAAGAATATATACATTTAAATTTTATTTCTACATCTTTTACAATGTAGTTACTATTGGGAATGATGTATTTTCTTTTTTATTGCCCTGAATAATTTTTTCTTGATTAACTAAATTGAGTAATATTTAAACATGCAGATATTAAATATTTGACTCTGGATATTGAATATTTGAAAACTGGACATCTCATGTAAATATCAAATTTGCAATAAAACAATATTCATATGACCCCTAAAAGTTACTTTGTGCTTCTTTTTTTCAATCAATATATCCTTACCCATGGCAGCAAATATTGAATTATTTATATCATGGACTAGATATCTATTCCTGCATAAAATGTTATCCAAAACTAGAAAAGCAAGAGAGAGATACTTACTTTCTCTTGCAATCATGGTGGGTTAGAAATTTGGGACATTATTTTCTGGACAGTTCTTTTGCTTGGGGCTTTTGCTGAGTCACATGACAGCTAGTTACTGTTCTGTGGTCATCTGATTCTTGAGTGAAGGCAAGAATTAAATTAAAGCGGTTCATTTACATGGCTGGTAAGTTCCTCCTCACATGAGTTTAAATGTCCCCATGATGTGTCTGGCTTCCCAGAATGAACAATCCAAGTAAGGCTGAGGCAGAAACTATATAATACATTGATTTTTGCTATCATCACACATTGTTACATCCGTTAATATTGTCTTGGATACTGCATCGAACAGACATAGCTGCGTTGGTTCAACATGAAAAATATACTTAAAAATGACTGTTATTTACAAAATGGCTGAACTTGTATCAAGCCAGACTTACTGAAAAAACAAAAAAACATATTTGGTCCCTTAATGGTGCTTTGAAGATGACATAGCAGGAATCATGTTTTGAACCCCAAAGTTTTAAAAAATATAATATAGTTGATAAAGAACAGGTGATCAAGTAAAAAAGCATGAACATTTCTTGAATGATGACTCAACAAGAAGACAAAAACAGCTGAGGTGATTGTAAAAATAGCAAGTGGTTGATGGGGAGGGGGAATACTTAAAAAACTGGTGGAGAAATATAACAATGAACCTTACCAAGACCCCCCATGTTCAGCTCACACCAGCTCCTAATGCTGATTCTGACGGACAGCTACCTCGTCTTTCTGCTCTGTGTTGTTGTTTGAGATAAAACACAGCTTGTGTTATGCCTGATCGGATTTTCACAGTGTTTCACTGTGGTCAGCTTTGAGGAAACTAGACATCTCTGCAGAACTGATAATACTGAAGCCTCTTTGTCTTTCATCTTGAGACATTTCTTGTGAAAAGTGTTCTTAATAAAATCTAATTGTGGAAAGACACAAATATTAAGTGTGTCAAGTATTCATTATAATTCTTATGTGAAATATACCAGTCAAGACCAGTGATAATTTAGTGGAGCAAGGGACTGCAAAAGAATTGGAAAGCCAGGAGATAAAGATCATTGAGGGTATCTTAAAGACTAATATATATGTAATAAATATGCATATAATTAGTTTTATTTTATCAAAATGTATGTAAATGGAATCATACAGTATAAACTTCTATTTGGCTTCTTTTACTTATCTGTAAGATTAATTCCATCATATGTAAACACCATGCACAAAAGTCAGATCAAAGCACCAGACCTGAGTCCACAAGGTCCATAGACTAAAATGTAGGCATAGCCCTTCACAACATTGAAGTTAAAGGTATATTAAAAGATCAAACACCACTGATCAGGCATGTGGAAGGAAATACAAACAAATGGGACTACATAAAACTAAGAAGTTACTGCACCTCAAAAGAAACAGTGATCAAGAGAAAAAGAGAGCCTATGGAATGGGAAAAATATTTGCTCAATACCCATTTGAGAAGGGGTTAATATCCAAAATATATAAGACATTGGTGGAACCTTACAAGGAAAAAAAATCCAACCCCATAAAAAATGGGAGAAGAGATGAACATAAGCCTACTTAAAGGAGAAATATAGATGGCCAAAAGGCATGAAAAATGCTCTACATCACTAATCATCAGGGATATGCAAATCAAAATAACGAGATATCATTTTACACCACAGAGATTGGCACACATCCAAAAGAGCAAGAACAACCAGTGCTGGCAGGGATGTGGGGAGAAAGGGACTCTCTTCCATTGTTGATAATACTAACTAGTCCAGCTCTTTTTGAAAAAAATACAGGTATTCCTCAGAAAACTAGAAATTGAGCTTCTAGTCGACCCAGCAATACCATTTCTGGGAATATACTCTGGGGCCCCCAAAAAAACAGCAGAAATGCCATCTGCACTTATATGTTCAGTGCAGCACTATTCATAGTAGCCAGAACCTGTAAACAACCCAAGTGCCCAAAAACAGGTGGCAGGATAAAAAACCATGGTACTTCTACACAATGAAATACTATGAAGCTGTTAGAAAAAAAATGAAGTTATGGAATTTGCATAAAATTGGATGGACATGGAGAGTATCAGGTTGAATGGAATGAGACTGAAGTAGGAAAGATATAGAATGACAGTTCTCATTTATGGGATATAAAAAATAATATGAGATAATATCTAGGACAAAGGAAAACGAGCAAGGAGGACTGGTCAGTGGTTGAAAGCTTGCCATGAGTGTGTGTGTGTGTGTGTGTGTTTGTGGTGTGGCCCCATAGAGCAGTTAGGACATTGAATGGACCAATATCACAATAATAGTTAGAAATGATCACTCTGCCAAGAACTGAGTGCCGAAATTGGGTAAAGATAACATTTTAGTATCTACATTGCAAACTGTAATGCCCAAAGAGAAAGCTCTATGTATCTATAGATAGATAGAAATAGATATCTATAGATAGATAGAGAGAGAGAGAGATAGAAAGAAAGATAGAGGGTGAGGAAACAGACAGAGAAAGTGTCTGCCATAGAGGCAGATGGGGTTGTGATGGCTAGGAGGGAACGCGAACACATTGGTAGTGGGAAATACACACTGATGAAGGGACAGGTGTTGGACCATTATATGATGAAATCAACATGAGCAACTTTGTAACTATCTCATGATTATTCAAGCAAAAATATATAAAAAGCAGTACACAAATTAAAAAAGATCAGCCCGAATTAAGACTATTGTGTAATATTTACTTTTTGCACCCATGTATATGTATGTACATAAATGTATTTTTTTTGCACCCATATATTTTTAGGACTTGAAAAAGACCGCTGCAGAGTGGGTCCGATGAGCCAGGCTGGAATAGGTTCTTCTGCTGGGTGGAGTTCTGATGAGAGGGAAGTCCGGATGTGGAGAATGGCGGCCCTCATGGAGTGGGGGGGTCGTCTGGCTTGTTGTGAGGCTCTGCTGGGGTGGTGGGCCAGGGCTAGAACCCACCATCCCTCCCGGGTGCCTCATGGGCGGCTAGGCACAGGGAGAGCCGGTAGCAGCTCTGCCCCATGTCTGAGTCTCTGGATCAGCAATCCTGGGCCGGACTTGAAAACGACTGCTGCAGGGTGGGTGTTGATGATCCGGGCTGTGATAGGCTCGTCTTCTGGGTGGAGTTCTGATGAGACAGAAGTCCAAATGTGGAAAATGGCAGCCTTCATGGAGTTGGGGGTCGTCTGGCTTGTTGTGAGGCTCTGCTGGGGTGGCGGGCCAGGGCTAGAACCCACCATCCCTCCTGGGTGCCTTGTGGGTGGCTGGGCACAGGGAGAGCAGGTAGTAGCTCTGCCCCATGTCTGTGAGTCTCAGAATTCAATAAAATACCTATCAAAATACAAATGTCACTTTTCAAGGACGCAGCTTACAATTAAAAATTTTGTAATGAATATCTAAGACCCTGAATGGCCAAAATATTTTTTAATATTTTTTATTGTACCACTGTGCAAAATACAATTAAAAAGATGTTCATGATTGGGTTTCAGTCATACATTTTTCCAGCACCCTTCCCTCCACCAGTGCCCCATTCCTACCACCAATATCCCAAAGTTCCCTCCCTCCCTCCTCGAGCCTGCATCTATAGCAGGCACTATTTCTCTTATTTATCTCTTTCTCGCTCACACACTCTCTCTCTCTTTTTTCTCTCTTACACATTGTGGCTTGCCCTACAAACATTTATATATTATCATGTAACTCCCTTTGTGTACATTCAATGTTCAGTTCTAATGTGGTGCTAACATTACCCATAATTAGTAGAGCACTAGTATATATTTATATATCACTAATGAATCCAGTCATTCTATATCTGTCCTTTACTTTCTAATTACAATCAGCATGATACTCTCCATGTGCATTCATTTGCATGTAAATTTCGTGACTTCGTCTTTTCTGACAGCTGCATGCATTCATTGTGTAGATGTACCACAGTTTCTTTAGCCAGTCTTCTGTTCTTTGGCATTCATATTGTTTCCAGATTCTGGCTATTGTGAATAGTTCTGAGATGAACATCAAAGTGCAGATAGTGTTTCTTCTGTGTGTTTTTGGGTTTCCAGGGTATATTCCCAGAAGTGTTATTGCTGGATCAAATGGGAGCTCAATAACTAGTTTTTGAAGGAATGTCCATATTGTTTTCCAAAAAGATTTGACCAGATCCAACGGTGGATGAGAATTCCTTTCTCCCGCATCCACATCAGCACTGGTTGTTCTTGCTCTTTGGATGTGTGCCTGTCTCTGTGGTGTGAGATGATACCTCATTGTTGTTTTGATTTGCATCTCCCTGATGATTAGTGATGAATAGCACCTTTTCATATGCCTTTTGGCCGTTCAAATTTCTCCTTTTTGGAAGTTTCTGTTCATTTCTTCTCCCCATTTTTGATGGTGTTGGTTGTTTTCTTCTTGAAGAGTTCTACCAGTGCCCAATATATCCTCGATATTAACCCCTACCGTATGAGAAGTAAGTGAATATTCTTTACAGTCAGTGGGCTGTCTCTATATTTTGGTCATTGTTTCTTTTGAGGTGCAGAAGCTTTTCAGTTTTATATAATCCCATTTGTTTATCTTTGCTTCCATTTGCTTTGTCAGTGCTGTTTCATCTTTGAAGATGACTCTAGATTCCATGTCATAAAGTGTTTTTCCTATATTTTATCCTATGTACCTTATGGATTCACGTCTGATGTTGATATCTTTGAGATTCATTTTGATCTGACCTTTGTGCACGGTGTTAGAAGAAGGTCTAAGTTCATTTCTTTTTACATGTAGCTGCCCAGTTTTCCCAGAACCACCTGTTGAAAAGGCTTTTTTTGCTCCACTTAACATTCTTTGCACCTGTATCAAAGATTAAGAGACCATATATTGGAGAGTGTCGGGAACGCCGCCGGGGTCCCCGACAGTGTCAGGACAGAGGTTGTCTTCTACCTCCGAGGACGCCGGGAGAAAGATGAAAACTCACGAGTCCGGTGCAGTTCCAAAAATGGCTTTTAATAGTACAAAAGCTCTTCCACAGCAATCCAATATAATGAGCAAACTCTAGCTCTGGTCCAAACTTAGACCATACAAAAGAGCCTAAGTCTCCCACCAAAGAGAGAGGATGTCACCCGAGCTGAGTCCTACCCAGAAGGAGCAAAAGGCCAAAGAGCAAAAGGCCAAAGCCAAAAGCCAAAAAGCCGCAGGAGCCAAAAGCTGAAGGCTGAGGAACCAAAAGGCAAAAGGTGAAGGGGCCTCAAGTCAGCCCCTTATATACACCAAAGTAACCCAATCGGGAGGTTGTCATGCCAACAAAGAACCCTAAACAGAGTGTAGTGCCACACCCTATTGTAGGTATAAACAAAGGTTACACCAAGGACTAATCCCGAGATTATCTCTTATGTAAAACACTGGAGAGAGAGGGGCTGATATAAAGTAATACATCTTAACTTCCACGAACTTCATGTAATCTAGATGGTACCCACAAGGTCCTTATTATTATCTGCACCAGTGTGATTCTGAGTATCTTGTTCTCATGTTTGGTCAATTTCTTTGAAGAATGTCATGGGTATCCTTATAGGGACTCATTGAATCTGTACAGAGCTCTAGGGAGTATTACCATTTTGACAATGTTGATTGTCCCCATCTGTCGGGAACGCCGCCGGGGTCCCCGACAGTGTCAGGACAGAGGTTGTCTTCTACCTCCGAGGACGCGCGGGAGAAAGATGAAAACTCACGAGTCCGGTGCAGTTCCAAAAATGGCTTTTAATAGTACAAAAGCTCTTCCACAGCACTCCAATATAATGAGCAAACTCTAGCTCTGGTCCGAACTTAGACCACACAAAAGAGCCTAAGTCTCCCACCAAAGAGAGAGGATCTCACCCGAGCTGAGTCCTACCCAGAAGAAGGAGCAAAGGCCAAAGAGCAAAAGGCCAAAAGCCAAAAGCCAAAAGCTGAAGGCTTAGGAACCAAAAGGCAAAAGGTGAAAGGTGAAGGGGCCTCCAGTCAGCCCCTTATATACACCAAAGTAATCCAATCGGGAGGTTGTCATGCCAACAAAGAACCCTAAACAGAGTACAGTGCCACACCCTATTGTAGGTATAAACAAAGGTTACACCAAGGACTAATCCGAGATTATCTCTTATGTAAAACACTGGAGAGAGGGGGCTGATATAAGGTAATACATCTTAACTTCATGAGCTTCATGTAATCTAGATGGTACCCACAAGGTCCTTATTATTATCTGCACCAGTGTGATTCTGAGTATCTTGTTCTCATGTACTGAAAGGGTCATACTCGCCTGCTTAGAGCAAACTAGTATGATCCTTCCTATAGTCTTCCTTTAGTCTCAGCGTAGCCAGGGTGGTAGTCTCCTGGTAAATTCTAACTGTCCCACGTTGGGTGCAGTGGGTATAAAGAGGAGCTGTGCCCAATGTAGAAAACATAGAAGTCTTAGTAGATGTATAAGTCAGAAGTTATTCAATCAAGGTGACTTCTGTAACTGCCACACCCTCTAGAAGTGTTTACATAGAAGAGAGATCTCATTAGAATGAACATTGGCTTAAATAAAATTAAGCTGGGAGTGAGCAAAACAACAAAACTCCCAGATTAGCTAAACATGTCCTCCAACAGGAGAATATATTTCAGGATATTCAGTTCTATTCCATAGGTCTACTGGTTTGTCTCTATACCAATACCATGCCATTTTGATAACGACTGCTTTTTAGTAGAGTTTGAAGTTGGGGGAAATTGATACCTCCCATCTTCTTTTTTCCCAAGGATTGCTTTAGCTATTCATGGAGTTTTATTATTCCATATAAATTTCATGAGTGTTTGGTCAATTTCTTTTGAAAAATGTCATGAGTATCCTTATATGGATCACATTGATTTTGTATAAAGCTCTAGGGAGTATTACCATTTTGATAATGTTAATTCTCCCAATTCTTCTCCGATGTCAAATACAGCGTGATGCGACTGATGCCTCCTCATCTCAGTCAGACTAATGATCGTTTGCATTTGCACCATCAGATCCTCGATATATGCTTCGGATGCCAGCGTCACGTGCATTGAAAGTACAGACAGTTATTTTAGTCCTTCTTTGTTTTGGCAGCCTAGGTTGGCCGTGAAATTTTATCAGGAACTGCTTGTTCACCTTTCTTACTGCTGCTGTATTAAGGGCTCTTTCGGGGTCAGGAAAATAAACATCGTTGTTACTGGTTTTGGCATATCGAACACGCATCGGACAGCTTGCCAGGCTCTGCTGTGCGGGTGCTATACTCTCATTACATTGTGGGGCTCTCTCAGAGGGTGGGTAAAATCACTGTATCACTGTCTTCCCATTCATCATCGATTTGCTCGAGCGGGCCCCAGTAACATCTCCATATGTCCTGTCTCATGCTAGTAGAGCCCAAGGGCATCTGCTTGCTCCAGGAACATAAAGAGCCTCAATCCATTCCGGAATGAGGTCTATAATTGTTACTGGTATTTGGCATATCAAATACAACACGGGTAGCTTGCCAGGCTCTGCCATGCAGGTAGCATACTCTTGTAGGCATCTCTGAGTCCAGCATTTATTGATGAACTGTGTGGCCGCTTGCGAGCTGGGCTGTGATAGGCTGGTCTGCTGGGTGGAGTTCTGAAGAGAGAGAAGTCCCGGATGTGGGAAATTGAGGCCCTCATGGAGTGGGGGTCGTCTGGCTTGTTGCGAGGCTCTGCTGGGGTGGTGGGCAGGGCTAGAACCCACCATCCCTCCCGGGTGCCTCGTGAGCGGCTGGTCACAGGGGCGCCAGTAGCAGCTCTGCCCCCATGTCTGCGAGGCTTTTGCTTTTGGCTCCTTGGCTTTTGACTTTTGAATTTTTGCTCATTGGCCTTTTTCTCCTTCTTTTGAGTAGGACTCAACTCCGGCGAGATCCCTCTGTCTTTGGTGGGATGTTGCAGGACTCCTCTAAGAGCCTCTGCATCTACTCTGGATTGCCTTCTGCAAATCACTTCATAGATAATAAGAGGGTAGTCTAAATGTGGCAGTTTATCTGACCATATATTCTGTACTAGCTGGTATAAGTAGTGTCTAATGCTACCACAATCATCGTGGGACTAGCTAGATCTTACCAGCATATTTGCCTGGCCATGTTGGATATCTAAGTAATTAGGCCAGAGAGAAATGCTGTTTGCCTCCAAGCAAGGAAGCATGGCTCTCTGATAACTCAAAGGTGGGTAAAATATTCATGGTAATTTGGAGTAAATGGTGCGGCCGCTGGTGGCCACGTGCAACGGGGAAGCTTGTTTCTGCTCTGCTGGGTGTATCTGTGTCTGTGGCTCAAGCATTCCTGGGCTTGAAATACTCTCCTCTGAAGGGCAGGTCTCTGAAGGGTGGGTCCTTGTAGGCTGGTTTGCTGACAAGCCGGGCTGGAGACTGGCTTAATTTCTCGGGTGGAGATCTTATGAGCTGCGGAGTGTGGATGGTGAAGATCGCTGCCAGCAAGGTGTGGGTTTATCTGATTTCTTCTGAGACTCTATCAGGGTGGTGGACTCCGGTCAGAAGTCGCTCTCGTGGTCCGTGGAATGCAGGGGGTTCAGCGGGGAAAGCTGGTTTCTGCTCTGCCGGGTGTATCTGCGTCTGTGGCTCAAGTATTCCTGGGCTTGAAATACTCTCCTCTGAAGGGCAGTTTGAGGCTCTTCATATTCCTGAATCAACCAGATGCCATTGGGATCCATTGGCACGTGATAGGGTCCAATGGAAATGTTACTGGCGCCCGCTCGAGCAAATCGATGAATAACGGGATTCAAGTGATCAAGTGATCTGATCAATTCTCCCAATCGATAAGCAGGGAATGTGTCTCCATTTCCTCAGGTCCTCTTTTATTTCTTGAAGCAATGTTTTGTAGTTTTCTTTATACATATCCTTCATATTCTTAGTCAACTGATTCCTAGGTATTTGATTTTCTGTGGAGCAATTGTGAATGGCATCATTTCTTTAATATCTCTTTCTTCCATTTCATTATTTGTATATAGGAAAGCTACTGACTTTTGGGTATTGATTTTGTACCCCACCACTCTACTATAAGAATGTATTGTTTCTAGGAGCTTTTTGGCAGAGAGCTTAGGGTTCCATAGATATGATATGTCATCTGCAAATAGTGACAGCTTGACTTCTTTTCCTATCTGAATGCCCTTAATATCCCTTTCTTTCCTGATTTCTATGGCTAGTACTTCCAGTACTATACTGAATAGAAGTGGTGAGAGTGGGCAGCCTTGTCTTGTCCCTGATTTTAGGGAAAGGTTTTCAGCTTTTCCCTGTTCAGAATGATGCTTTCTGTGGGCTTGGAATAGATGACTTTGACTACTTTGAGGAAGGTTCCATCAATTCCCATTTTATGGAGAGTTTTTTTAGTCATGAATGGGTATTGGATCTTGTCAAATGCTTTCTCTGTATCTATTAATATGATCATATGATTTTTATTTTTTCCTTTCATTGATGTGATGTATTATCTTGATTGACTTGCGGATGTTGAACCATCCTTGCATTCCTGGGATGAAGCCTACTTGGTCATGTTGTATAATCTTTTTGATGACTCTTTGGATTCTATTTGCTAGTATTTTTGTTGAAGATCTTAGCATCTGTGTTCATCAGGGAAATTGGTCTGTAGTTTTTCCTTTCTTGTGACATCTCTGTCTGCTTTGGGTATCAGGGTAATATGTGCCTGATAGAAGCTATTTGGGAGTGTATCTGTTTCCTCAATTTCCTTGAAGATCTTGAAAAGGCCTGGAAATAGGTCCTCTTTAAAGGTTTGGAAGAATTCACTGGTGAATTCGTCTGGACCCTGGGCCTTTTGTGTTTGGGTAGACTTTTAATTACTGATTCGATTTCTTTGATGATGATAGATTTGTTGAGGTATTCCAAATCTTCTTGATGCAGCCTTGGAAGACTGTAGGAATTCAGGAATTTGTCCATTTCTTCTAGGTTCTCTTGTTTTGTGGCATAGACTACCAAAGTACCTCTTTAATCTTTAGAATTTCTTTGGTTTCTGTTGTGATATCCCCCCTTTTCATTTCTGATTCAATTTATTTGGTTACTCTCTCTTTATGCGCCTTTCAAGTGGTTTGTCAATCTTGATTGTTTTTTCAAAGAACCAGCTCTTGGTTTCATTGATCTTTCAGATTGGTTTTTTGGGATTTCATCTCATTGACTCTCTAAGTTTTATTATCTCTTTCTTCCTGTCTGGTTTGGGCTCCTTTTGTTGGTTGCTTTCTAAGATCTTAAGCGGTGAGGTCAGACTGTTTATGATGGCCCTTTCTTCTTTCCTGATGAATGCTTGTAAAGTTATGAACTTTCCTCTTAACACTGCTTTTGCTGTGTCCCACAAGTTCTGATAGTTTGCGTTTTCCGTTTCATTCATTTCCAGAAATTTTTTGGTTTCCTCTTTGATTTCTTTTATGACCCACTCTTTGTTCAGCAGTGAGCTGTTTAGTTTCCAGGTGTTTGGTATGACTCTCCGTTTCTCTGTGTGATTAAGTTCTATTTTCAGTGCATCGTGGTCTGAAAAAATAGTTGACACAATTTCTATCTTTTTGATTTTATGGAGGTATGTTTTGTGGTTCGGTATGTGATCTATCTTGTTCCATGTGAACTGGAGAAAAATGTGTATTCTTTTTTGGGGGATGAAAAACCTATATATATATATCTACCAGCCCTCTTTCTTCTTTTTCTTCCTACAGGGACAGTATTTCTTTGTTAAGTTTCAGTCTTGTAGATCTATCAAGAGTTGATAGAGCAGTGTTGAAGTCTCTGACTTGTGTTACTGTCACTGTCTTCTCTGCACTATATTAGCAGTTGTTTTAAGTATTTTGCTGGCCCCTCATTGGGTGCGTATATGTTTAAGAGTGTAATTTCTTCCTGAATATATATATATATATATATCCCTTGATTAATAAGAAATGACCTTCACTGTCCCTTTTAACCCTTTCAGCCTGAAATCTATGCTGTCAGATACTAGTATGGCCACACCGGCATTTTTGGAGTTGTTTGCATGGAGAATTGTTTTCCAGCCTTTGACTTTGAGTCTGTGTTTGCTCTGATTGTTCAGATGCATTTCTTGTAGACAGCAGAATGTTGGATTTAGTTTTTTAATCCATTTTGCCACTCTGTGTCTCTTAATTGGTGTGTTTAGACCATTGACATTGAGTGAGATTATGGTCATGGGATTTTGTGCCATCTTTCTGTTTAAACTTGTGGTTTTGGGGGTTTGTCTTATCTTACAGTAGTCCTTTCAGTCCTTTTAAAGCTGGTTTTGAGTCTGAAATTCTTAGCTGTTGCTTATCCATGAAGTGGTGTATCTTTCCTTCAAATCTGAATGTGAGTCTAGTTGGGTAAAGTATTCTTGGTGAGGCCTTCATTTCACTGAGTCTTTTCACAATGTCCCACCACTGTCTTCGGGTTCAGAGTGTTTATCTGAAAAGTCTGCTGTGATTCTTAGGACTGCTCCTTTGTATGTAATTTCCTTCTTTGATCTTGCTGCTTTCAGTATTTTATCTCTATCTGTGGTTTTTGTCATTTTAATTAGGATGTGTCTTGGAGTATTCTTATTGGGATTTATTTTAGCTGGTACCCTTCAGGCCTCCTGAATCTGGGAGCAAGCGCTCTTTAATTCTGGGAACTTTTCAGCAATGATGGCTTTGACAGTTGCTTCTTCATCGGATTATGTTCTTGGCCCTCTGGGACCCCAATGATCCTTATGTTATCCCTTTTAACTTCATCCCAATTATCTCTTGTTGTCTGTTCACTTATACTGAGTCTTTTTCCATCTTCTGCAGTTGTTTAGAGATTCTCTGTACATCATCTTGGAGCTTTCTGATTCTTTTTTCAGCAGTTGTTACTCTGTTGTGGAGGACTTCCAGTGAGTTTTTAATTTCACTTACCACATTTTCAATATCTGTAATATCTGCTTGTATTTTCGTTTGCATTTTCCTCATTTCTTCTCTCATCACTGTATCACTGTATCACAGTCTTCCCGTAGTTCATCGATTTGCTCGAGCGGGCACCAGTAACATCTCCATCTCCTGTTGCAAGCAAGTGTAGCCCAAGGGCATCAGCTTTCTCCAGGGACAGGAAGAGCCTCAAACCATTCTTTAGGACATGGAATTGAGGTCCATAATTGTTACTAGTTTTTGGCATATCAAATAAAACACAGGTAGCTTGCCACACTCTGCCATGTAGGTGGTATACTCTCAGTAGAAGGCTCTCCTCTCGAGCATTTACTGATGAAACTTAAAAGGGAAAGATCAGGTTTTTCTCTTGGGTGGAGCTCTGAGGAACTATGGAGTCTGGATGTTGAGAATGACTGACCTCATGATGTGTGGGTTGCTCAGACTTCTTGCTAGGCTTACAGGGATGACAGGTATCAGATAGAACCTACCTAGAACTGTATACAGTGTATAAATGTGAAAGATTCTGGGAAAGACCTGATCCTAAAATCAGTACTATCTAAGAATGTTGGGTGGAGTGGCCACCCACCGACAGAGCTGTGGGTCTGGCATAGGTCTCTCTTCCGGGGTATGGAGGTGGAGGAAAGGGCGGAGGAGCCCAAATCTCCCAGACCCATCCACTCCAGACCCACAGCTGTGCCGCTCGGCCCCACATGGAAGCAACCCATGGAGCTAACCTCCCGGTAAGGGCTCTGCCAGCCCCTGGCCGAGTCCCACATTGCTCCAAGGGTTCGCTCACATGTACGGGAGGAGGGGCCATGCTGGCAGGACTTCTCTCATATCCTCTTCTATTTTATTCACTTTGTATTCCATTGCTTCTTTAAGCTCCTTATGCATCCTTAACAGTTCTTTCCTAAATTCCTTATCAGAGAGGTTATGTAGCTCATCATTATAGTTTGGGCTAGCAGCTTCATTCACTGAGCTTGGTGGAGTTCTGTGTTGCTTTACAACCTTTTGCTGTTTGCAAACTGTGTGAACTTATGTGGCTAGATAGTAAAGTTAGGGGGTGCCTAGGCTGTTTCCAGAGTTTTGTGGAAGGAGAGAAATGTTGGGTCCTATGTTCACTGAAAACTTGGAACTCTTTACACAAAGTATTTTTGTGTGGGCGCAGTAGCGTCCCAGCGGTTTTGGGTTTTGGGCTGGGGTCTGGAGTGTCCTCCCGGCGCAGGGAGGATCACAAACCTGAGATAGGGGTGGCAGGGTGATGGGATGACAGTGGCTGGGGAGGGAGGTGGCAAGCCTCTCCGGGCGGTTGGGTGCACTTAGGGCCATCCGTCCGTTCCCTTTATGAATGGCCAAAATATTTCTGAGATAAAGAAGAAAAATGGAGTGATCATTATTCCTTATTTCAAACTTAGTATAAAATAATTCTATTTCTTTTTTAAAATATGTTATTAAAACAAAAACAGATGCATAGACTAATGCAATTCAGTAGAAACAAAGCCCATAAGTAAACTCACTAGTATATAGACATATAACCTAGAACACAAAGTTAAGATCATATTTTGGATAAAGATAACCTTCTCAATAAATAGTTTTTTGAAAAATTGAACTGACACAAGCAAAAAATAAAATCTGATTGTTATTTAACACCATATAGAAAAATATATTAGCCTCAAAACCATAAAATAAGTAGAAGACAACCTTGGTGATGCACTCCAGGAGCACAACATCAGTTTAGAGACTCAGTTCTAGTGACCTGGAAAATAAAACTAAAATAAACAAATGGGATTACATCAACTAAAAAGCCAACCTAGAATTTTAGAGAAAAACATCTATAAAGGGGCTAATACCCAAAATATATAAAGAACCTACACGACTCAACAACATAATGGCAACAGCAATAACAACAAACAACAACAACACATGCTCCCCAAACAGTTCACAAAAGACCTAAAGGCCTCCTTTAGGTCTCCTCCTCAGAGAACACATACAGTTGGACACATGGAAAATGTCACGCATCATTATTAGGGAAATGTAAATTTTTTTTTTTTTGTGTCACACCCGGCAATGCTCAGGGGTTACTCCTGGCTCTGCACTCAGGAATTACTCCTGGCGGTGCTCAGGGGACCATATGGGACGCGGGGGATCGAACCCGGGCCGGCACAGGCCGGCCGTGTGCAAGGCAAAGCGCCCTACCCGCTGGGCTATCGCTCTGGCACAGAAATGTAAATTTAACTGTGACAGTGGCCTATATCCGAAAATTGTGAAGAAGTATTAGTGCCAATGTTGATAAAAAGGAATTTATATGCTATTGGTGGGAATGAAGTCTGAATAAATTTTATGGACAGTATTAGGGAGATTCTTTTACAAAAATAAAAAGGAGGCTGCGTCTGGATTTAACACAGTGGTAGAGACCTGCCTTGCAAGTACTTGGTGAGAGTTTGGTCAGGCTGTAAATTTGATCCCAGAGACACATGCTTAAATGTGCTTCCAAAGGCTAATTGAGGTTCTCGGTGGCACGGCAGAGTCCAATATCCAGGGCACCACAACCATGTGCAGGAGAGTAAAATGGATGGTTTATAACTGCTTCTAAGCACCATGACAAAAAGGCAGATGAGCACCACACCTAGAATGTGTGACCCCCAAAAAAACCCAAAATAAAGTTCATGACACCTGGTAAGCAACACTACAAAATATGTAAGCACCACAAGCAAATACATGCACAATACTCAGTCAGAGAAAAAAAATTGCTAAACATGCATAATAATTTGTCATATTGCCATCATACTTAAAAAAAAAGCACTTTAGTAGGAAAAAACACCGAAGTGTTATATTCAAATTGGTTTTCTGTCTACCACTTATTTTATCACTTATGAGGACAGAAGGGATAAGAAAGAAACTGACTCTAATAATATTTTTCCCCTTAGAATGCTGTAGTTTTGCTTCAAGTATTTTGAATCTTTTCTGTCAGTTCCATAAATACTTATGATTATTAATCTTTCTAGTCAATATCTTCTTCATCTTATGAAATACAAGTATTTTGAATCTTTTCTGTCAGTTCCATAAATACTTATGATTATTAATCTTCCTAGTGAATATCTTCTTCATCTTATGAAATAATCTACTTCATTAGACTTCATTTAAAATTTTTGGGAGGGCCACAGTTGGTGGTGCTCAGGACTTATTCATGACTCTCAGGCATCACCCCTGGTGGAGCTCAAGGACCCATATGGGTTCCCAGGGAATGAACCCAGTGTTGACTGCATTGCCTTGCATATGCCGTGCTATACTATTGCTCTGATCCAGGCTTTTTTTGGCTTGTGACAACTTCACTACAACCTGGTGTTGTACTTTGTCCTTTTCTGTCTGTGTTAAATCTCCAGCTGCCTCTTTCTTGTAAGGATGGTTGTGTGTTCACTTCAGCAGCATAAATACTAAAATTAGAACAGTACTGTGATGATCATGCTCTCTAAGCAAGAATTAGATGAAAATTTGTGTTTCCATAACTTTAGGTTAAATACCTAGTCTTTTGTTAAAGTTTATAATGACAATCACCTCATGCCCGTGAAGTGCTCTATAGATAAACCATTGGACAAAACCATCATCAACAAGAACATCTTCAGAGACCCTGCTCTAAATGCAAGACTCTGCAAGAGGCTAAAACCAAGTTTGAAAAGAGAGAGAAGCCTGGCTTGAAAAATGGCTCTTTCAGAAGCTGTGGTTTTAGATTTTTTTTTGTTTCAATCATTAAGGAATACATAAAATAAACATAAGGTGCTTGTGCTTGAATTCAGGAATTTTGAAAAAATGTGATAATATAGAATATTAAAATCCTTAATTTGGGGCCAGAGATATAGTTCAGGGGTTAGGGCACTGGTCCTAATTCAATGCCTGGCACCACACTGGTCCTCTGAGCACTGCCAGGTGCAGCCCTGAAGATCCCTCCCTCTGTGGGTCTGGAAGCCCCTGAACATCGCAGGCGTAGTGTGGGTAGTCCATGGTCCTGCAAAACTGCATCCTCAGGCATCACATTGAGTCTTTGGCCTGGTTGGCTGAAATCACAGGCAACTCCAAACCTCAGCACAACTTGGGAGAACAGTCCTAGAACCCAAACAAAAATGAAATCCTTCAATTGAATTACATCTGCAAAGTTCTCTTCATATTAGGTAACATTCCCAGACTCCAGGACCTGCTTTTCTGGGAACCACTATCCAGTTTATGTTATAGCCTATTTTCAAAAGGTAGAATGACGGGTCACAGAGATAGTACAGTAGATAAGGCACTTGCTTTGTGGGCAACTGACCTGTATTGGATTCTCAACACCTCATATGATTTCTGGGGCCCCGCCAGGAGTGATCCCTAAACATAACTAGGAGTAAGCCTTGAGGACTGTTGGATGTGACTCACAAAAAAAGATGTTCCTCACCCCACCAGCTAAGGTTATTGCAACACTTTGCACATTGAATACAAAGTAAATAATAGTATGGTTTTATTTTTCCACAATTAGTCTTATGCTCTTATTGTCATAATTGTACTTTTAGGTCTGTTCTAAATTCTTTACCACATTGACACTAATTTTTCTTTAAACCATCAATTTTAAAAAAAAGCTTAAATTTTTAACCTTAAAAATATCCAATTCTTCCCACACAGTGACCATTTTTAGTGTTTTTTTTCAGTCCTTTTATAGACTTGGATTTTTAAATGTATCAGTCTCTTTTTTGATTAAAAGATTTCTTTCACATTTTTTGCAGTGCAAGTAAGCTGCTGCTGATAAATCATTTCAATGATTGTGTTTCTAAAGAATTTTACATTTCATCTTATTTAGTTATTCATTTATTAATAGCCCAAGGGGTGCTCAGGTGCACTTGGGCCAACCGATACCTGATAACTCTCGGACATCTGAGCCCAATGAATGCTGTGACCTGGGAAGTGTTTCTTGGGCCATGCCAGGCCAGGTTCATCAGGGCAGCACTCCAGGGCCTCCAGCATCACACCCAGTGATAACTGAAGAGCCAAGAAGTTCTGGGCATCAACCTGGGTTCATGTTATCTCCCTAGTCCCTCTACTTACTCTTTGAAAAAATATTATTCTGGGAAAAAAAATTCTGGATTTGCCATTTCTTATCTTTTGCTATTTTTCATTGTTCTTTCTCTTGTTTCACACTGTTTTTGACAAAATAACTACTGTTGGGGCAGGGGAGATAGCATAGGGTTTGGGGGGTCATAGTCTCAAACCTGATTTGATTCCCCATGCCACGGCCCACCCTAGCATTGCCAGATGTGGTCCTGGAAGATGCTGAGCAACTACTTGAGTATCAGCACACTTTGTAACGGAAACATTCATTCTGTTTGGCCTATTGTTGCGGGGTCACCCAAATCTTGTTATTTCTATTTTTCTCTATGCAATTTTTTCCTACATTTTAAGATATTTTCTTTTTAATTGCTTTGAAGTCGTTTGATATTGTATCTTTTCCTTCAAGTTCCTTGTGCTTGATGTTCCTTGAAGTTCTTGCATCTGTGGGGCTGTGCTTTTTCTCACATTCAAAAGAAACATTTAGGAATCTACTTACTTTTTAAAAGCACTAGAAAACATTCCACATTTCACACAAATCCTTATGAACTTGTTTCTGAAAATTTTCTGTATCTCTCCAGATAATTTCTTAAAACTTCTTTAAAATTAAATTTTAAAATGATTTTTTAACCATTTTTATTGAGGTACTGGGACTTACAATACTGTTAATCATACATTTCATGCTTGCATCCTTCCAATACTACCTCTTTCACCATAGTTTTCCTCCACAGTTGGACAGTTTATTTCACTATGACATTATGTACATGAATCTGTTCTACACTTGCTAAGTTGCCCTTTCTTTTTAGTGTGTCTTTTTTAGTTCAGTTTGTAAATTGTGTGTATCTTATTGGTGATCAAACTCAGGGTCTCACACATGCAATTTATGGACTGTGCTAAAATCCACAGCCCTTATGAATTTTATAATTTATATTTCTGGAAAATTTATTTGAAAGTTTTCAATTCTTCTTTTGCGCTACATGGTTTGTTTAACCATTTTTTCCTATCTACAGCAGTGGCTCCCAAACTTATTTGGTTTACGTCCCCCTTTTCAGGGAAAAAAAATCAGCTTGATACACTGGAAATCTACCGTAAGGGAAAACCAGAAAGTGCCTCCACAAGTGCATCCCAAGTTTCTACGGCCCCCTGAATTGTTCCAGCACCCACCCCAAAGGCTGTGGCAGTATCCACTTCAGGAAACACTGCTCTAGGTTCTTGGGTATATAGAATATAGTTGTGATAACTTTCATTGCCCTTGTCTATGAGTCCTATAATCTGTCATGTTTGGGACCAGCTCAATGGATTGATTTTTTGGCCTCATTATATAGTTTTCCTATTTCTTTGCATGCCTGTTAAGTTTTTTTATTGGTTGTTGGACATTGCGATTTTGTTTTGCCATTGGGATACACTGGCACGTGATAGGGTCAAATGGAAATGTTACTGGCGCCCGTTTGAGGAAATTGATGAATAGCAGGATGTCAAATGATCAAGCGATCAAGTGATGTCTATACATATTTTTTGCTATTTGATTTTGGGTCACACCTGGAAGTGCAAATGGCTTAGAAGAACAGACCAAAGAGCATTCTATAAATATCCTTTGTGTGCACTCCACACACAAAGGCAGTGTGCCCAAAATACTTGGGAGGAAAAGATATCTTAGGGCTCATGGTATTTTCTGTTATACTATGACTCAATGCCTGATGGCTAATGTCCTGAATTTCCCTAGATTTTTTAACTGTCTCTGTGAGCAGGGATCACCACTGGAGGGGTTAAGGGAACATCTGAGGTGCTGGGGATCAAACCTGGGTTGGTTGTGTAAAAGGCAAGTAATATCTGCTGTAATATCTCTGCAGCCCCTATACATTTTGAACTTTGTTTTGGGTTTCAGCAAACCATTCTTTTCAAACCTAGCCTTTGAAGCTTTGCAGAAAGTCCAGAGAATGTTTACTGACTTGATTCTCCTGAGATAAAATTCTCTGAGTAATTTTGGGTATTTGTAATCTCTGAGCATTGTACCCTACCATGCTGAGTGGTTCTTTCCTTAGCCTTGGGTAGTTTCCAACTTTCTGAATGGTGATCATTAATCAGCTGTGGGCTTTAAAAGGGTAGTTTAATATTTATGGAGTGCTCTTCGGTCTGTTCTTATATCTCTTCTGCAATATTATTTCTCCTGAACTGCAGCTTCCTTGGCCTTCTTGAACATCTCCTAAACCCGGGGAAGCCTCTTGCCTTGCCCTGGCTTATTGTCAACCTTCCAGGAGTGATTCTGGAGGGCAGAGTCAGAAGTAAGCCTCACACAAAGGCAGTGTGCCCAAAATATTTGGGAGTAAAAGATATCTTAGGGCTCATGTTATTTTCTGTTATACTATGACTCAATGCCTGATGGCTAATGTCCTGAATTTCCCTAGATTTTTTTAACTGTTTAAACCAGGAGAATAAACCTATTTAGCATTACTCCATCTGTAAACACCAACTGTACACGTTGCCTTAAAGAATTATGTGATACATGTCTATGGTACCAACTCAAATGATACCATAGTAGTTAATATCTCTGTGGTCAAATCAATTTGTCCTATACACTGACTCAAAATTTTTCCAGTTTGGCATTAGCTGGGAGTTATGGATATAATAAATCCCCATAAGGATATCAATCAATTTGTTTCCATTTGTTGGGTTTTTCTTTTCCCATTGAAATACATTAGCACTGTTAAAAATCAATTGAATATGTGATCGAGTATATTTCTATACTCTATTTTGCCTTCACTCTGCCTCTTGTAAAACTATACTGCTATTATGACTGTAGTTTTATAATAATTTTAAACATTTTTATTATTAAAAAACTTCGGATATAGTTACAAAATTGTCCATGATTTTCAGTCATACGTTTCAATACCCATCCCTTCACCAGTGCTCATGTCCCCAGTTTTTCTCTTGCTGGGAGGGCGATGGCTCCCCGAACCCCACTGCCAGCATCTAGGACCCTTCTCTGTCCTAACTGCAGTCTCTTCTTTCTTGGTGACACGTTTTCTTTTTTAAAACTCATACAAACATTTATTCAGTCCCTGCCTGGAGGAGGGAAGGTACAAAGGTGGGGCCATGATTCCCCCAGGAGCGGGGGTCAGTTGCCTCCCACTGCCCAGATTCAGGCTGGGCTAGAACTAGATAGGCGCGGGCTCCTGGGTGACTCCCAGCCCTTACAGACACTAGGGGAATGCGGGAAAGTGCGGATAACACACAGAACTAGGGTCTGGTGCCCTGGAGGAAGGGGAAGACAATTTAGCAAGCCATCAGGTTTAAATAAAAAGAACAATATAAAGGAATGAAAAGATGACCTCTGTTTCCAATCCCCCCCACCTCTGATACACCCCCCCCATAGCACATAGAGAAAGGCTGCTGTCAGGGCAGCACGAGTGGGGTGGTGGAGCTGCTAGTCCTGTGCTAGTCTGGGGTGTTTTGGACAGGGCTCTCCCTCTTTCTCTCCCTCTCTTTCTCCTGCTCTTCCTCTCTCTCTCTCCCTCTCTTTCTCGTGCTCTCTTCCTCTCCCTCTCTCTCCTGCTCTCTTTCTCCCTCTCTCTCTCTCCGTTCTCTCCCTCTCCCTCTTTCTCTCTTCCCTCCCTCATTTTCCTTTTAGGCACTGTGGTTTGCACTACTATTACTGAAAGGGTATCATGCATATCCCTTTACTTCCTTTCAGCACTGTTTGTGTCCAGAGTGATCATTTCCAACTCTCATTGTCATAGTGGACCCTTCTCTGTCCTAACTGCAGTCTCTTCTTTCTTGGTGGCATGCTTCCTGCCACGGGTCAGTCTTTCTGGCCATTGTTTCTATTATCTTTAGGCATTACTCACATTCCTTTTTTTTAAAATATATATACTGCAAATGAGTGTGATCATTGTCTTCCTTTGATTTCACAGTTAGCAGCATTTCAAAGCATGATACTCTCCATATCCCTTCATGTACAAGCAAATTTCAGTTCATTCTTCCTAAAGACCACATAGTGCTCGGTTGTGTAGAGGTACCAAGGTTTCTTGATCAACTCTGTTCTCAGGCATTTGAATTGTTTCCAGATTCTGGTTATTGTGGCTAGTGCTCCAATAAACATAGGAATGCAGATAGATGGCTTTTCTGCATCGTGCTTTTGGGCCACTAGGGTGTATTCCCAAGAGCTGTATCTCTGGGCCGAATGGAAGCTCAATTACTTGTTTTTTTTGAGGAACGTCCTTGTTGTTTTCTGGAAAAACTGGACCAACTGGCATTCCGCTAACAATGAAAGAGAGTCTCTAGCTCTCCACTTCTTCACCAGCACTGGTTGTTCTTGTTCTTTTGATATGGGTCAGTCTCTGTGGCATGAGATTTATGTCATTATTTTGATTTACAACTGCCTGATAACTTTGTGCCCTTTGGTCACTTGTATTTCTTCTTTGAGAAAGTTTGTCTAACTTTTTTCCTCATTTTTTTAATGGAGTTAGATATTTTTCTCATAATATTCTACCCATGCCTTATGTATTTGGGATATTAACCCTTTATCAGATGAGTGTTGGGTAAATATTTTTTCCCATTTCTTGGGCTTTGTACTCTGTTTGTTTCCTTAGAGCACAGAACCTATTTAATCTGTCTGTCTGTCTATCTATCTATCATCTCTCTCTCTCTCTGTCATCTCTCTCTCTCTATCTAAATGTTTCTTTATTGAAGTACCGTAATTTACAAAGTTAGTCAGGACACAGCATGTTTAAATCCCACATATACTAGGTTCTGACATCAATTCCACAACCAGTATTCAAAGGCCACGCCCACCTGGTGCTCTAGGACCATATAGGCTGCCAGGGACTGAACCTGGGTCGGCTGCATGCGAGGCAAGCGCCCTAACCTCCGGGCTGTCACTCTGGCTCCCCTATTTATTTATTTATTTATTTATTTATTTATTTATTTTTAAAGTATTTTATTATACCACCGTGAGATATACAAATAAAAAGATGTACAATTAAAAAGTTCATATTTGGGTTTTGGTCATACAGTGTTCCAGCACCCGTCCCTCCACCAGTGCCCATCTCCCACCACCAACATCCCCGGTTCCCTCCCCCTTCCCCAGCCCTGCTCCATGGCAGGTTCTTTATTTCTTTCCCTTTCTCTCTCTTTCTCTTTTCCTTCCCTTCCAGACTATGGATTACAGAACATACATTAAAAGGTTGTCATGTGTATCCTTTTGCCTCTATTTAATGCTCAGTTCTAGGTTGGCATTAGTACCCTCGACTATTATTAGCACCCTGTTCCATTTTCTGTCTTACCTACACTCTGACTCCCACACGTTTGTGATAATTTCCACCTTTGACAAGACCTCCTGATATATGTTTCACTTGACCTTGGATATTGGTATCATAATGTGTACATATATATTTATTGGCTCCCCTATTTAGTTTAATTTTCTTATCCTTGCTACCACTTGCTTGGTAGTGGTGTTTTATCCTTGAATATGACATTAACTTCAATGTCACTGAGAGTTCTGCCTTTGGTTTCCTTTATGTACCTTATGGACTCAGGTTTGATGTCCAGGTCTTTAATCTATTTTGAGGGCCGGAGTAGCTCAGTGGGTGGGGCGTTTGTCTTGCATGCAGCTGACCAGGGTTCAATCTCTGGCATCCCATATGGTTCCCGGAACACAGCCTAGGAGTAATTCCTTAGTGCATAGGCAGGAGTAACCCCCGAGCATCATCAGGTGCGCCCCAAAAATCCATGTTGGTTTGATTTCTGTTCATGGAGTTAGAAAGAGGTCTGAGTTAATTTTTTTTGCATGGAGCTGCCCAGTTTTCCTAGAACCGCTTGTTAAAGAGGATTCCTTGCTCTTCATATTTTTTTTTTTGCTCCTTTTACTTATAGTAACACTTGCCTTTGTCTTCAAACTCTATTAATTATGAAGGCCACCAGGTAGATTAAAGCTGAGGTTTGCTCAAGTAATTTAACAATATTGATCATTCAGATTTTAATGCTGAAGTTTGCTCAACTAATTGAACAAGTTTGATCATTCAGACTTTACTAGGAAAAGTCGAATCTAGATTTAATCAGTTTCCAGGGTTCTGGAAAACTGTAGGAAATTGCTAAGTCAAAGCTAGGAAATTTGAAGATGTATTAAATACAACCTCTGTTTTTTTGGTTCTCTTTCCTACCCATCATCTTCTTATCCCACTGATTATGTTAGTGCAACATATAATACGATTTGTTCACTATATTTTTCATTATAACACTGAAGCCTTTATAAATATTAACTGTAAACCTCCATATTTTTGGAATGCACCCAGAAAGATGAAATACGACATTTCTAGGTTTCTTCATGTCCCTTTTTAGATTGCTAAGACACAACTCATTTTATAATTCATTTATCCATTTAATTTTTGCTTTGGGCTTACCTATGATCTATCTCCAGGCCTTAGACAACTTTATTACTATTGTGCTCAGGGAACCATCTGGGGAGCTGGGGCTAGAAGGCTGCAGTGCTAGTTCTTGGGCACCGAGTCCATTTTATTTTTAATTGAGGGTAGGGCAACCCCCCTTAAAATCCAAATTTTCTTTTCTTTTTTGTTTGGTTGGGGGCCACACCCGACAGCGCTCAGGGCTTACTCCTGGCACTGTGCTCAGGGATCACTCCTGGCAGGATCAAGGGGCCCTACAGGCCGCCCAAGGATCGAACCCGGCGGGCCTCGTTCAGGGCAAGCTGCACTATCTCTTCGACCTTCCAACTACATATATATTTTTATTTTTTTATTATACCACAGTGAAACATACAATTACAAAGGTGTTCATAATTGGTTCTTGGTAATACAGTATTCCAGCACCCATCCCTCCACCAGTGCCCCATTTCCACCACCAATGTACCCCTCCCCTCCCCCCCCCAGGCCGCCTTAATAGCAGGTACCCCAGTTTCCTCTCTTTCTCTCTCTCTATCTCTCTCTCTGTCTCTGCATCTCTCTCCCTCTTATTTTACACATTGTGGCTAGCCCTGCAGATATTTAGAGTTTATCACTTAAGTCTCTTTGTGTATATTCAGTGGTGAGTTTTAATCTGCCATTACCATTTCCCATATTTAGTAAAACACTGCTTTCTATTTATATCCTATTAATGAATGCAGTCATTCTATATCTGTCCTTTTCCTTCTGACTAATTTCACTCAGCATGATAGACTCCATGTCCATCCATTTGCAGGTAAATTTCATAATTTCATCCTTTCTGACAGCCGCATAGTATTCCATAGTGTAGATGTACCACAGTTTCTTTAGCCAGTCCTCTGTTCTCGGGCATTTAGGTTGTTTCCAGATTCTAGTTATAGTGAATAGCGCAGAGATGAATAAAGAAGTACAGATAGTGTTTCTGCTATGTGTTTTTCGGTCTCTCGGGTATATTCCCAGGAGTGCTATTGCTGGATCAAATGGGAGCTCAATATCTAGCTTTCGGAGGAATGCCCATATTGTTTTCCAAAAGGGCTGGACCAGTCGTCACTCCCACCAGCAGTGGATGAGAGTCCCTAACCCCAAGTCCAAGTCCGAGAGCACTGAGGGGCTGGCAGGAGCCGCCACAAAGCCTGGAGACAGTCCAAGTCCACCGCGTTAGACGAAGGCGGCCGGAAGCGCAGGTTCGAAGGGTGAAGCCCAGTCCCAAAGGGCCAACCGAGCTTTGGGGGTCGCTTTCTTCCGAGGAAAACGCCTGAAAGAACCTGGGGGCGGCCCGGCAGGACCCTCGGGCGCGCAGCCGACGTCACAAAGGCGCAAACGCCGCACCTGGAGCGGCGGCTCGGCGCGCGCGTCGGTGACGTAACGTCGTCGCGGCTGACGTAGCGATCACGACTGGACCTGGTAGCTGCGACCCGACGGTTGGTTCCGTTGGGCCTTTGCTACCCTGGGCGCCGCCAACGCGCCTTTTCCATTCTTTCGAGCGCCTGTGCGGAAACTTGCAAAGCTGGAGCCTGCAGGGTTTGCGGACCCCCGTCTGGCGGGGGAGTCTGGGGGCCTCGGAACCCCCCGCGCTCTCTCCTTAGAGCAGTCGCCCGAGGAAAGCCAGCCCCCAACCCGATTAACAGCCTCCGCAGGTACCCCAAGGGCGGCCAGAAGGGGAGGAGTGAGCAGGCCCCACCTCACCAAACTCCCAGCTGATCTCCGGGCATTCGCTCTCTGAAGGTGGTCTCCTGCGTGACACGGGCCGCAGTGCCAGTGTTTATTTAGTTATTCAGGTTGTTTTGGAGCCCCACCAGACAGTGCTCAGGGCTAACTTCCGGCCCTGTGCTCCGGGATCATTCCTGGCATGGCGAGGAACCCTATGGGATGCCGAGGATGGAATCTAGGTCGCCGCTTTTCTGCTCCAGTTGCTTTTATCTCCGCCTTCCTGTCTGTTATCCAAAATGAATTTTATTGGTGCTTCCTATTTAAAATGCTTTGGCCTGTTGGTGCGTTGTACCATTTTTTGTGTATATCATCTGGGTGACTGCCCTCGAGGTGTTGCAGGTGTGGCTACAGTGCCCGGCTGCATCAGCAGGTGGCAGACAGGAGACAGGCTTGTCTACACTCAGGCTCTGCCCGTGGGCCCTGGATGATTGATGGTCTGACATAGAAAAAGACTGGGCCCCCTGGGATGAACCCAGAGCCATGGCAGAGCCTGGCAAGCTACCCGTGGTGCACTCGATGTGCCAAAACCAGTAATGGATCTCATTCCCAATGAATGGAGACGGTACTGGCGCCTGCTCGAGCAAATCGATGAACAACGGGAAGACAAGAGACAAGTGATCATCTTGGCAGTTTCCTTGTCAACCAAGCATATATGTGACTTGCTTTTTTGTTGGACCGTTTGCATCAGCATATCACGTGGAGTTCCCTAGGTCTGCTGTGACAAAACCATAACAATTTGTTTTCTAAGAACAAGAGAAACTCTTAACACTTCTGGAGGAGAGCAATCTTGAGTTACAGCAAAAGTGAATCCTCCCCAAGCTTGTGGGTTCTTGCTTTTTGAGATTTGCACCCAAATCTTTAGTTTATTGTACAGTTTTGGGGACCACAATGCCCAAGTCTCTGTTTACCGGTGTACTGCATCACTTGCCCTGACCCGGATCCCTGGTCCCGTTACTATGCTTGTCCATGTCCTAGTTTGTGCCCAGTGCTCTGTGGGTGCAGTCTGTGCCTAAGACATCCTAAGAGAACCTTAGGATGTATGGGTTCCCTCTTCTCCCCTTACAGGAGCTAGCTGCTCTGGAATCTGTCTCTGGGCTTTTACTAGTCAGTGTCTGCTTCTGCTGGTCCTCGGGCTATGGCATCATGTACGTGAGAGACAACCTCTTTCTGTCTTGCTTGGCATAGGTAAGGGGCACTGAGACATTGCCCTCTTTTTAACTTCTCTCTTAGATTTCTTCTCATAAAGATGGCCTGTGCAGCTACCTGAGCTTTCTTATATGTCTGCTCCATTGTGTCTGGGGTTATGTTGTTCTTTATGTATTGTGGAAACTTTCTTGTAGGCTTCATCTTCTGTTTGGTGCTACACCCTGTTATAGGTATAAACAAAGGATTACCCCAAGGACTAAGGTTTTGCATAAGAGATTATCTCTTACGTAAAACACTGGAGAGAGGAGGCTGGTATAAAATAATACATCTTAATTTCATGGGCTTCTTGTAATCTAGATGGTACCCACAAGGTCCTTTTTATTTATTATCTGCACAAGGGTGATTCTGAGTATCTTGTTCTCACGTATACTGAAAGGGACACACTCACCTGCTTGAGGGCAAATTATTATCCTTACTATAATCTTAAACAACAGTCTCAACGTAGCCAGGGTGGTAGTCTCCTGGTAAATTCTAACTGTCCCACGTTGGGTGCAGTGGGTATAAAGAGGAGCTGTGTCCAATCTAGATAACATAGAAGTCCTAGTAGATGTATAATAATGTCAGAAGTTACTCATTC
>JAJIBD010038548.1:40000-45458 GCA_021461705.1 Cryptotis parvus
TTTTTGCCTGTATTTAATGCTCAGTTCTAGGTTGGTGTTAGCACTTTCGACAATTATTAGCACACTGTTCCATACTCTGTCTTACCTAGCCTCTGACTCCCCACACGTTTGTGATAGATAATTTCCACCTTTGGCAAGAACTCCTGATCCAGGTTTCGCCTGACCTTGGACATTGGTATTATAATATATACATATATATATTTATGTCATGCAAGTAAATGCAGTCATTCTATATCTGTCTCTCTCCTTCTGGCTAATTTCCTCAACATGATCCTCTCCATGTCCATCCATTTATAGCTAAATTTCATAACTTCCCTTTTCCTAACAGCTGCATAGTATTCCATTGTATAGATGTGCCAAAGTTTCTTTATCCATTCATCAGTTCTCGGAAACACTGGTTGTTTCCAGATTCTGGCTATTGTGAATAGTATGCTATGAAAATAAAAGTGCAGATGGTGTTTTCTCTGTGTTTTTGGCTTCCCAGGGTATATCCCCAAGAGTGGTATGGCAGGGTCAAATAGGAACTCAATTTCTAGTCTTTGGAGGAAGGTCCATATTATTTTCCAGAAACACTGTACCAGTCGACATTCCCACCAACAATGGACGAGAGTCTCCTTTTCCCCGCATCCACGCCAGCACTTGTTGTTCTTGCTCTTTTGGATATGTGCCAGTCTCTGTGGTGTAAAATGATATCTCATTGTGGTTTTGATTTGCATCTCTCTGATGATTAATGATGATGAGCATTTTTCTTTTTTTTTAAATTTTTTAATTTTACAATTACAAAGATATACAATTAAAAGTTCATATTTGGGTTTTGGTCATACAGTGTTCCAGCACCCATCCCACCACCAGTGCCCATCTCCAACCACCAATGTCCCGGGTTCCTTCCCTCCTCCCCCAGCCCTCCTCCATGGCAGGTTCTTTATTTCTTTCCCTTTCTCTCTCTTTCTCTTTTCCTTCCCTCCAGACTATGGATAACAGAACATACATTAAAGGGTTGTCATGTGTATCCTTTTGCCTCTATTTTTTTTTATATCTAAATTTTTACTTCACTTTTATTTATTTATTTTTAATTTTTTATTATACCACCGTGAGACATGCAATTACAAAGGTGTTCATAATTTGTTCTTGGTAATACAGTATTCCAGCACCCCTCCCTCCACCAGTGCCCCATTTCCACCACCAATGTACCCCACCCCTTCCCGCCCACCCCCCAGGCTGCCTCAATAGCAGGTACTCCAGTTTCCTCTCTTTCTCTCTCTGTCTCTCTCTCTGTCTCTGCATCTCTCGCCCTCTTATTTTACACATTGTGGCTAGCTCTGCAGATATTTAGAGTTTATCACTTAAGTCTCTTTGTGTATATTCAATGGTGAGTTTTAATCTGCCATTACCATTTCCCACATTTAGTAAAACACTGGTATCTATTTATATCCTATTAATGAATGCAGTCATGCTATCTGTCCTTTTCCTTCTGACTAATTTCACTCAGCATGATAGTCTCCATGTCCATCCATTTGCAGGTAAATTTCATAATTTCGTCTTTTCTGACAACTGCGTTTACTTCACTTTTAAAATTGCACTTCTAAGAAAAAATACCCTCGACAATTGTTAGCACACTGTTCCATTTTCTGTCTTACCTAGCCTCTGACTCCCACACGTTTGTGATAATTTCCACCTTTGACAAGACCTCCTGATATATGTTTCACTTGACCTTGGATATTGGTATCATAATATGTACATATATATTTATGTTATGCAAATAAATGCAGTCATTCTGTATCTGTCTCTCTCCTTCTGGCTAATTTCGCTCAACATAATCTTCTCCATGTCCATCCATTTATAGGCAAATTTTATAACTTCATTTTTCCTAACAGCTGCATAGTATTCCATTGTGTAGCTGTACCAAAGCTTCTTTATCCAGTCATCGATTTTCGGGCACTCTGGTTGCTTCCAGATTCTGGCTATTGTGAATAATGCTGCTATGAACATAAAAGTAGGGATGGTGTTTCCGCTGCGTATTTTTGGTTTCCCAGAGTAGATTCCCAGGAGTATATGGCTGGGTCAAATGTGAGTTCAATTTTTTAGTCTTTGGAGGAATGTGATGAGCATTTTTTCATGTCTTTTGGCCATTCAAATTTCTTCCTTGTTGAAGTTTCTGTTCATTTCTTCTCCCCATTTTTTTGATGGGGTTGTTTGTTTTCTTCTTGTAAAGTTCTACCAGTGCCTGATATACCCTGGATATTAACCCATTATCAGAAGGTTATTGGGTTAGTATTCTTTTCCCATTCTGTGGACTGTC
Source organism: Cryptotis parvus (assembly GCA_021461705.1). Classification (NCBI taxonomy): domain Eukaryota; kingdom Metazoa; phylum Chordata; class Mammalia; order Eulipotyphla; family Soricidae; genus Cryptotis; species Cryptotis parvus. Next base: position 42,300 of record JAJIBD010038548.1, read on the forward strand.
TTTGTATCTTGGTCACTGTTTCTTTTGAGGTGCAGAAGGTTTTTTAGTTCATGTAGTCCCATATGTTTATCTTTTCTTCTAGTTGCTTTGTTAGTGATGTTTCACCTTTGAAGATGCCTTTAGCTTCAATGTCGTGGAGGGTTTTCCTATATTTTCTTTAATGTACTTTATGAATTCAGGTTTGATATTGATATCTTTAATCCATTTTGATCTGATTTTTGTGAATGGTGTTAGACACAGGTCCAAATTCATTTTTTTACATGTCGCTGCCCAGTTTTCCCAAAACCACCTGTTGAAGAGGCTTTCCTTACTCCATTTTGGACTCTTTACACCTTTATCAAAGATGAAATGATCATGTGTTTGAGGTTGGGTGTCAGGATACTCAATTCTATTCCATAGGTCCACAGGTCGGTTTTTATTCCAATACCATGCTGTTTTAATTACTACTGCCTTGTAGTGCAGTTTGAAGTTGGGAAAGGTGATGCCTCCCATCTTCTTTTTTCCCCAGGATTGCTTTAGCTATCCCTGGGGTTTTATTGTTCCATACAAATTTCAGGAGTGTTTGGTCAATTTCTTTGAAGAATGTCATGGGTATCCTTATAGGGACGGCACTGAACCTGTACAAAGCTCTATGGTGTATTACCATTTTGACTTTGTTGATTCTCCCCATCCATGAGCAGGGAAAGTGTTTCCATTTCCTCGTGTCCTCTTTTATTTCTTGGAGCAGTGTTTTGTAGTTTTCTTTGTATGCGTCCTTTCTACACTTGGCTAAGCTGATTCCTAGGTATTTGATTTTCTGTGGCACAATTGTGAATGGGATTGTTTCCTTATATCCCTTTCTTCTCTTTTGTTATTTGTATATAGGAAAGCCACCAACTTTTGGGTGTTGATTTTGCATCCTGCCACTCTACTATATGTGTCTATTGTTTCTAGGAGTTTTTTGGTAGTGAATTTAGGGTTCTCTAGGTATAATATCATGTCACTTGTGAATAATGATGGCTTGACTTCTTCCTTGCCTATCTGGATGCCCTTAATGTCCTTTTATTCTCTGATTGCTATGGCAAGTACTTCCAGTACTATATTGAATAAAAGAGGTGATAATGGGCAACCTTGTCTTGTTCCTGATCTTATGGGGAAGACTTTCAGTTTTTCCTGATTGAGATTGATGCTCGCTGTGGGCTTTTGGTAGATGACTTTGACTATATTGAGGAAGGTTCCTTCAGTTCCCATTTTTCTGGAGGGTTTTAATCATGAATGGGTGTTGGATCTTGTCAATTGCTTTCTCTCCTCCATATGATAGGATCATATGGTTTTTTTTTTTTTTTCTTATTGATATGATGGTTTTATGTTGATTGACTTGTGAATGTTGAACCATCCTTGCATTCCCAGGATGAATCCTACTTGGTAATGATGTATAATCTTTTTTTGATGAGTCTTTGGATTCTGTTTGCTAGTATTTTGTTGAAGATCTTAGCATCTGTGTTCATCAGGGAGATTGGTCTGTAGTTTTCTTTCTTTGTGTTATCTCTCCCTGCTTTGGGTATCAGGGTGATATGTGTCTCGTAGAAGCTGTTTGAGTGTTTCTATTTCTTCTATTTCCTGGAAGGCTTGAAAAGGACTGGCAGTAGGTCCTTATTAAAGGTTTGGTAGAATTCACTAGTGAATCCATCTGGACCTGTACTTTTGTGTTTGGGCAGACTTTTAACTACTGTTTTAATTTCCTTGATGGTGATAGTTTTATTCAGTTATTGCAGGTCTTCTTGTTTCAGCCGTGGGAGGTTATAGGACTTCAGGAATTTATTAATTTCTTCTAGATTCTCGTGTTTCACGGCATACAGACTCTCAAAGTAATCTCTGATGATCTTTTGGATTTCTGTGGTTTCTGTTGTGATGTAACCATTTTTATTTCTGATTCTGATTATTTGGGTTCTCTCTTTCCCTGTCCTTACAAATCTTGATTGTGGTTTGTCAATCTTGTTAGTTTTTCAAAGAACCAGCTCTTGGTTTCATTAATCTTTTGGATTGTTTTTTGGGTTTCCAAGTCATTGATTTTTTTCTCTATGTTTTATTATTTCCTTCTTTCTGCCTGGGTTGGGCTCCCTTTTCTTGATCTTTTTAATGTTTTCAGCTGTGTAGTCAGGTAATTTATGTGGGCCCTATCTTCTTTCCTGATGAATGCTTGCAGAGCTATAAACTTTCCTCTTAACACGGCTTTTGCCGTGTCCCACAAGTTCTTATAGTTGGTGTCTTCATTTTCATTTGTTTCCAGGAATCTTGGGTTTCCTGTTTGATTTGTTCTATGACCCATTGGTTGTTCAGCAGTGAGTTGTTCAGTGGTAGGAACCTTCTTTAGATCTTAAATTCTGCGACAAACTAGTCTAGAACATAGTCTTTCTAAGATTAGGGTCTTTCTTAGTCTTAACTGAATTTGTCTGGGAACTTTATACATTTAGCTTAGTATTGAGGGGGTAAAAAAAACACCCTTTACCTATATTTATTTTTGCATAGTGATCCTGAATTGAATGGAAATATATATACAATACCAAATAAAAGCAGTAAGGGCTAACAAAAATACTTAAAAAGAATATATACTTTCTTGGGGTTAGTTCAGTGTTCTCTTTAAACTTTTTTTTTAAGCCTCCACATCTTGTACTATTTTTCAAAGAAGAAAGTCAAATCAAGGAATACTTAGGGTGAAATAAATTTGAAGTTTGAACTATTCAAAGACAGATTCTCTCCTTTTGGTAACAGATAACTTCTATCACAGATATGGTCAAGGGACATTGCATATAACTTATTTATTGTGGATGACAGGGAAAGGGATAGTAGGTGGGAAACTTAAGAATATAAAATAGGAATATTAGGAAAAATATTTTTTCAGATAAAAGTTTATTACATATTTTTTTGCACTTAAATACTTTATTTTATTTTTTTCACCAGATTGTTTCTAGTTTAGAAGAAACTTATGGGCCTACCACTAAAGTGGAAGAAAGACCAGCTTTTTAAAGTTTGAACAGGAAGATTTAAGTTTTTTCTGTAAGTATAGATTCACCAATATAGAGACTTTAAGATTGTAAATACTAAGGTTTCTTTTGGAGTCTTTATATGTTCTCACTTACTTGCCCTGAAAATGATCATTTTAGAACACTTGAAAGGAGT
>JAJIBD010038549.1:0-20911 GCA_021461705.1 Cryptotis parvus
CAATGAATGCTGCTTGAGCCTGGGAAGTGTTTGTGGGCCATGCCAGCTAGATTCATCAGGGCAGCACTCCAGGGCCTCCAGCATCACGCAGTGATAACTGAAGAGCCAAGTTCTGGGCCATCAACCTGGGTTCATCTATTATCTCCTGGTCCCTCTGCACTCTTTGTGAAAAAATATTATTTTGGGAAAAAAAATTCTGGATTTGCCATTTCTTGTCTTTTGCTTCCATTTTCATTGTTTCTTTCTCTTGTTGTTTCACACTGTTTTTGACATGAACTCTTTACTGTTGGGGCAAAGAATAGTATAGAGGTTTGGGGTCATAGTCTCAAACTGGTTGATTCCCCTGCCACACGGCCCCTAGCATTGCCAGATGTGGTCCTGGAAGATGCTGAGCAACTACTTATCAAGCACACTTTGTACATAGGCTGCATTCATTCTGTTTGGCGGCTATTGTTCTTGAGTCCACTTTAAATCTTTGACCCATTTCCACTATTTTCTCTCCTTGCAATTTTTTCCATTTTAAGATATTTTTTTCTTTTTAATTCTTTTGAAGTAGTTTGATATTGTATCTTTCTGGCTACTGAAGTTCCACCTTATTAACTGTGTTAACCTAACGAGTTTACTTTGCATCACTGCCAGGGCTCATGCTTTTTCTCACATTCAAAAAACATTTAGAATCTACTTACTTTTTAAGCTTTAGAAAACATTCATTTCACACAAATCTAGTATGAACTTGTTTCTGAAAATTTTCTGTCTATCTCTCCCAGATAATTTCTTAAAAACTGCTTTAAAATTAAATTTTAAAATGATTTTTTAACCATTTTATTGAGGTACTGGGATATTGCCTGATGTAATCTCATACATTTCAACCATGCATCCTTCAATACTACCTCTTTCATATAGTTTTCCTCCACAGTTGGACAGTTTATTTCACTATGACATTATGTACATGAATCTGTTCTACACTTGCCCTGATTGCCCTTTCTTTTAATTGTGTCTTTTTAGTTCAGTTTGTAAATTGTGTGTATCTTATTGGTGATGAAACTCAGGATGCACATGCAATTTATGGACTGTGCTAAAATCCACAGCCCTTATGAATTTTATAATTTATATTTGGAAAATTTATTTGAAAGTTTTCAATTCTTCTTTTCTTGCGTACATGGTTTGTTTAACCATTTTTTCCTATCTACAACGAGTGGCTCCCAAACTTATTTGGTTTACGTCCCCCTTTTCTGGAAAAAAAAATCAGCTTGATACACTGGAAATCTCTACCGTAAGGAAAACCCGAAAGTGCCTCCACAAGTGCACATCCCAAGTTTCTACGGCCCCTGAATTGTTACAGCACCCACCCCAAAGGCTGTGGCAGTATACACTTCAGGAAACACTGCCTCTGGGTTCTTGGGTATATAGAATATAGTTGTGATAACTTTCATTGCCCTTGTCTATGAGTCCTATAATCTGTCCATGGCATAAGCTCAATGGATTGATTTTTTGGCCTCATTATATAGTTTTCTATTTCTTTGCATGCCTGTTAGAAGAGGTTTTTTTATTGGTTGTTGGACATTGCGATTTTGTTTTTTGCCATTGGGATACACTGGCACGTATTAGAGTCAAATGGAAGTACTGGCGCCCGTTTGAGGAAAATTGATGAATAGCAAGGATGTCAAATGATCAAGCGATCAAGTGATGTCTATACATATTTTTGCTGATTTTAGATTTTACACACCTGGGTACCCGATGGCTTAGAAAAGGTGAGACCAAAGAGCATTCTATAAGCTCCATCGCTTTGTGTGCACTCCACACACAAGGAGGCAGTGTGCCCAAAATAGCAGGAGGAGAAAAGATATCTTAGAATATATAATTATTTTCTGTTATACTATGGCTCAATGCCTGATGGCGGCTAATGTCCTGAATTTCCCTAGATTTTTAAGCTTTGTCTCTGTGAAGGCAGGGATCACCACTGGAGGGTTGAGGAACCATCTGAGGAGGTGCACAGAGAGGGATCAAACCTGGGTTGTAGTTGTATGCAAAAAGGCAATGTATCTGCTGTAATATCTCTGCAGCCTCCATTACAGAACTTTGTTTTGGGGTTTCCGCTTAAACCATTCTTTTCAAACCTAGCCTTTGAAGCTTTGCAGAAAGTCCAGAAGATGTTTACTGACTTGATTCTCCTGAGATAAAATTCTCTGAGTAATTTTGGGTATTTGTAATCTGAGCATTGTACCATGCTGAAAGTGGTTCTTTCCTTAGCCTTGGGTAGTTTACAACTTTCTGAATGGTGATCATTAATCAGCTGGCCAAGGCTTTAAAAGGGTAGTTTAATATTTATGGAGTGCTCTTCGGTCTGTTGCTTATATCTCTTCTGCAATATTATTTCTCCTGAACTGCAGCTTCCTTGGCCTTCTTGAACATCTCCTAAACCCGGGGAAGCCTCTTGCCCCTTGCCCTGGCTTATTGTCAACCTTCAGGAGTGATGATTGGAGGGCAGAGTCAAGTAAGCCTCACACAAAAGGCAGTGTGCCCAAAATATTTGGGAGTAAAAGGCATGTCTTAGGGCTCATGTTATTTCTGTTATACGTGACTCAAGTATGATGGCTAATGTCCTGAATTTCCCTAGATTTTTTTTAACTGTTTAGCTCCAGGAGAATAAACCTATTTAGCATTACTCCACCCATCTGTAAACACCAATAGCCACGCGTTGCCTTAAAGAGGTATGTGATACGTAATCTATGGTACCAACTCAAGGCGTGATACCGCAGTAGTTAATATCTCTGTGGTCAAATCAATTTGTCCTATACGCGCAGATACGAAAAAATTTTTTTCCAGTTTGGCATTAGCTAGGAGTTATGGATATAATAAATCCCCATAAGGATATCAATCAGTTTCTGTTTTCCATTTGTTGGGTTTTGCTTTCCCATTGAAATACATTAGCACTTTCTTAAAATCGGTGAATATGTAATTAAGTCATGTTTTCTTACTCTGTTTGCCTTCACTCTGCCTCTTGTAAAACTATACTGCTATTATGTTTGTGGGTTTATCACAATTTTTAAACATTTTTTATTAGTTAAACTTACGGATATAATTATAAAATTGTCCCTTGATTTTCAGGTCATACGTTTCAATGCCCATCCCTTCACCAGTGCTCATGTCCACAGTTTTTCTCTTTTGCTGCTGGGAGGCGTCAAACTCCCGAACCACTGCCAGCATCTGGGAGCCTTCTCTGTCACTAGCTGCAGTCTCTTCTTTCTTGGTGACACATTTTCTTTTTAAAGCTCACTTACAAGCACATTTATTCAGTGCCTGCCACTGGAGGAGGAAGGTACAAAGGTGGGAGCCGCGATTCCCCGGGAGCGGGGTCCGGTGCCTCCCGCGTTTCTAGGCTGGGCTAGAACTAGATGGCGCGGGCTCCTGGGTGACTCCCGGCCCTTACTGAGCACTGGGGAATTAGGAAAGTCATGGATAACACACACAGAACTAGGGTCACGGTGCCTGGAGGGAAGGGAAGACAATTTAACAACCCATCAGGTTTAAATAAAAAGAACAACGTATAAAGGAGGGAATGAAAAGATACAGACCTCTGTTTTCCAATCCCCTCTGACCCACACTGCTTTTACTTAGGAAAGGCTGCTGTCAAGGGCAGCACGGAAGTGGGGGTGGTGTGCTAGTCCCTGTGCTAGTCTGGGAATTGTTTTTCTTGGACAGGGCTCTCCCTCTTTCTCTCCTCTCCTTCTATAACTCTTCCTCTCTCTCTCTCCCTCTCTCTTTCTCATTGCTCTGCTTCACTCTCCCTCTCTCTCCCTGCTCATAACACTCCCTCTCTTTCTCTCTCCGTTCTCTCCCTCTCCCTCTTTCTCTCTTCCCCTCCTCATTTTTTCCTTTTAGGCACTGTGGTTTGCACTACTATTAACTGAAAGGGTATCAATGCACATATCCCTTTAAGCGCCCTTTCAGCACTGTTTGTGTCCAAGGTGATCATTTTCAACTCTCATTGTCATAGTGGACACTTCTCTGTAATCTAACTGCAGTCTCTTCTTTCTTGGTGGCATGCTTCCTGCCACAGGTCAGTCTTTCACAACCTTATTGTTTCTACTATATCTTTAGGCATTACTCACATTCCTTTTTTAAAATATATATACTGCAAATGAGTGTGATCATTGTCTTCCTTTGATTTCACAGTTAGCAGCATTTCAAAGCATGATACTCTCCATATCCCTTCATGTACAAGCAAATTTCAGTTTCATTCTTCCCACAAAGACCACATAGTGCTTACGGTTGTGTAAGTACACCAGGTTTCTTTGATCCAACTCTGTTCTCCAGGCATTTGAATTGTTTCCAGATTCTACAGTTATTGTGGCTAATTGCTCCCAATAAACATAGGAGAAATACCAGATAGATGGCTTTTCTGCATCATTAACTTTTGGGCCACTAGGGTGTATTCCCAAGAGCTGTTTCTGGGGCAAGATGGAAGCTCAATTACTTGTTTTTTGAGGAACGTCCTTGTTGTTTTTGGAAACTGGATAACTGGCATTCGCTAACAATAGAAGAAGTCTCTAGCTCTCCACTTCTTCCCAGCACTGGTTGTTCTTGTTCTTTTGATATGAGTCAGTCTCTGGCATGAGATTTATGTCATTATTTTGATTTACAACTGCCTGATAACTTTGTGCCCTTTGGTCACTTGTATTTCTTCTTGAGAAAGTTTGTCTAACTTTTTTCCTCTGATTTAATGGAGAGTTGAATATTTTTCTCATAATATTCTGCTTTACGTTATGTATTTGGGATATTAACCCTTTATCAGATGAGTGTTGGGTAAATATTTTTCTCCCATTTCTTAGGCTTTGTACTCTGTTTGTTTTTTCCTTAGAGCACAGAACCTATTAATCTGTCTGTCTGTCTATCTATCTATCATCTCTCTCTCTCTGTCATCTCTCTCTCTATCTAAATGTTTCTTTATTACAGTACCGTAATTTACAAAGTTGGTCAGGACACAGCATGTTTTAAATCCCACATATACTGGGGTTCTGACATCAATTCTGCAACCAGTATTCAAAAGATACGCCACCTCCTAATTGCTCTAGGACCATATAGGCAGCCAGGGACTGAACCTGGAATTCGGCTGCATGCGAGGCAAGCGCCCTAACACCTCAGGACTGTCACTCTGAAACCTATTTATTTATTTATTTATTTATTTATTTGTTTGCCCAAAAACCTATTTATTATACCACCGTGAGATATACAAATAAAGATATACAATTAAAAAAGTTCATATTTGGGTTTGGTCATACAGTGTTCAGCACCGTCCCTCCACCAGTGCCCCATCTCCCACCACCAACATCCCGGTTCCCTCCCCTTCCCCAGCCCTACTCCATGGCAGGTTCTTTATTTCTTTCCCTTTCTCTCTCTTTCTCTTTTCCTTCCCTCCAGACTATGGATTACAGCACATACATTAAAGGTTGTCATGTGTATCCTTTTGCCTCTATTTAATGCTCAGTTCTAGGTTGGCAATTAGTACCCCCGACTATTATTAGCACCCTGTTCCATTTTCTGTCTTACCTAAACTCCTGACTCCCCACGTTTGTGATAATTTCCACCTTTGGCAAGACCTCCTGATATATGTTTCACTTGACCTTTGGATATTGGTATCATAAGTATGTACATATATATTTATTGGCTCCCCCCTATTTAGTTTAATTTTCTTATATCCCTTGCTTTACCACTTGCTTGGTAGTGGTGTTTTATCCTTGAATATGACATTAACTTCAATGTCACTGAGGACTGCCTTTGGTTTCTTTATGTACCTTATGGACTCAGGTTTTGATGTCAGAGTCTTTAATCTATTTTGAGGGCGGAGTAGCTCAGTGGGTGGGGCGTTGTATCTTAAATCCACCGCTTCGCCCAGGGTTCAATCTCCGCGCTCCATATGGTTCCCGGAACACAGCCTAGGAGTAATTCCCTTAGTGCATAGGCAGGGTAACCCCATTGCCATCATCCAGAATTCCAGCCCAAAAATCCATGTTGAGGACTTTGATTTCTGTTCATGGAGTTAGAAGAGGTCTGAGTTAATTTTTTTGCATGGAGCTGCCCAGTTTTCCTAGAACGCTTGTTAAAGAGGATTCCTTGCTCTTCATATTTTTTTTTTGCTCCTTTTACTTATAGTAACACCTTTGTCTTCAAACTCATATTAATTATGAAAGGCACCAGGTAGATTAAAGCTGAGGTTGCTCAAGTAATTTAACAATATTGATCATTCAGATTTTAATGCTGAAGTTTTGCTCAGCTAATTGAACAAGTTTTGATCATTCCAGACTTTACACTAGGAAAAGTAGAATCTAGATTTAATCAGTTTCCAGGGTTCTGGAAAACTGTAGAGAGAATTGCTAAGTCGAAGCTAGAAATTTGAGATGCTTATTAAATACAACCTGTTTTTGGTTCGTTCTCTTTCCTACCCATCATCTTCTTATCCCTGATTATGTGGTGCAACATATATCGATTTGTTCACTATATTTTCATTATAACACTGAAGCCTTTATAAATATTAACTGTAAACCTCCATATTTTTGGAATGCACCCAGAAAGATGAAATCGACATTTCTAGGTTTCTTCATGTCCCTTTTAGATTGCTAAGACACAACTCATTTATAATTCATTTATCCATTTAATTTTGCTTTGGAAGCACACCCATGATCTATCTCCCAGGCCTTAGACAACTTTATTACTATTGCTCCGAGGAACCGTATTCTGGGAGCTGGGGCTGAAGAGCTGAGTGCTGGTTCTTGGGCACCGAGTCATTTATTTTTAATTGAGGGTAGAACCTTGAAATCAAATTTTCTTTTCTTTTTTTTTGTTTGGTTGAGGCCACCGACAGCTCAGGAGCTTACTCCTGGCACTGTGCTCGAGGATCACTACTGGCCGGCAGGACTAGGCCGCCCAGAGATCGAACCCGGCCCGGGCCTCGTTCAGGAGCAAAAAGCTGCACTATCTCTTCGACCTTCAACTACATATATATTTTTAATTTTTTTTTATTGCCACAGTGAAACATACAATTACAAAGGTGTTCATAATTGGTTCTTGGTAATACAGTATTCCAGCACACATCCCTCCCTTCCAGAAGTGCCCCATTTCCACCACCAATGTACCCCTCCCCTCCCGCCCCAGGCCGCCCCTTAATAGGGTACCCCAGTTTACTCTCTTTCTCTCTCTGTCTCTCTCTCTGTCTCTGCATCTCTCTCCCTCTTATTTTACACATTGTGGCTAGCCCTGCAGATATTTAGAGTTTATCACTTAAATCTCTTTGTGTATATTCAGTGGTGAGGTTTAATCTGCCATTACCATTTTATATTTAGTAAAAACACTGCTTTTCTATTTATATCCTATTGTGAATGCAGTCATTCTATATCTGTCCTTTTCCTTCTGATAATTTCACTCGGCATGATAGACTCAAATGTCCGTGTCCATTTGCAGGTAAATTTCATAATTTCATCCTTTCTGACAGCCGCATAGTATTCCATAGTGGCAGATGTGCCACAGTTTTCTTTAGCCAAGTCCACCTGTTCTCGGGCATTTAGGTTGTTTCAGATTCTAGTTATAGTGAATAGCGCCCAGATGAATGAAGAAGTACAAGATAGTGTTTCCATAACTATGTGTTTTTGACCTGCTGCGGGTATATTCCCAGGGTGCTATTGCTGGATCAAATGGGCTCAATATCTAGCTTTCCGGAGGAATTGCCCATATTGTTTTCAGGGCTGGACCAGTCGTGCGCTCCCACCGCAGCAGTGGATGAGAGTCCCAAACCCCAAGTCCAAGTCCGAAAGGAGCACTGAGGGGCTGGCGGGAATTTCTAAAGCCTGGAGACGGTCCAAGTCCACCGCGTTGAACGAAGGCGGCCGGAAGCGCATGGGTTCGAAGGGTGAAGCCCAGTCCCAAAGGAGCCCAGCCGAGCTTTGGGGGTCGCTTTCTTCCGAGGAAAGCGCCTGAAAGAACCTGGGGGCGGCCCGGCGGCGGGACCCTCAGCGCGCAGCCGACGTCACAAAGGCCTGCGCCGCACCTACCTGGAGCAACGCGAACCACTCGGCGCGCGTCGGTGACACATAACGTCTCGTCGCGGCTGACGTAGCGATACCGACATTATTCTGGTAGCTGCGGCCCGACGGTTGGTTCCGTTGGGCGGCACACTTTGCCCTGGCTCGCCAACGCGCCTTTTCCATTCTTTCAGCCTGTGCGGAAACTTGCCAAGCTGGAGCCTGCGGGGTTTGCGGACCCCGTCTGGCGGGGAGTCTGGGGGCCTCGGAACCCCCGCGCTCTCTCCTTAGAGCAGTCGCCCGAGAGAAGCCAGCTGGCGATTAACGGCCTGCCCAGGTACCCCAAGAACTGGCCAGAAGGGAGGAGTGAGCAGGCCACCTCTCACCAAACTCCCAGCTGATCTCCGGGCGACCGCTCTCTGAAGGGGTGATCCTGCGTGACACGGGCCGCAGTGCCCAGTGTTTATTTAGTTATTCAGGTTGTTTTGGAGCCCTGCAGACGAGGAGTGCTCAGGGCTAACTTCCGGCCCTGTGCTAAGGATCATTCCTGGCATGGCGCGAGAACCCTATGGGATGCCGAGGGGATGGAATCTAGTCGCCGCTTTTCTGCTCCATTTGCTTTTATCTCCGCCTTCCTGTCTGTTATCCAAAATGAATTTTATTGGTGCTTTCTCTTTAAAATGCTTTGGCCTGTTGGTGCGTTGAAACATTTTTTGTGTATATCATCTGGGTATTTGCCGCCGGTGTTGCAGGTGTGGCTGAGTGCCGGCTGCATCAGCCGAGGTGTGACAGGGAGACAGGCTTGTCTACCGCTCAGGCTCTGCCCATGAGCCCTAGATGATGATTGATGGTCTGACATAAAGAAAGAGCTGGGCCCCCTGGGATGAACTGAGGAGCCATGGCAGGGGAAGCCTGGCAGAAGCTACCGTGGTACTCGATGTGCCAAAACCAGTAATGGATCTCATTCCCCAATGAATGGAGAGCGGTACTGGCGCCTGCTCGAGCAAATGTCATTGAACAACGGAAGACAAACCACAAGGAGTGTTCATCTTGGCAGTTTCCGCGCTCAACTAAGCATGTATATGTGACTTTGCTTTTTTGGACGTTTGCATACCCTAGCATCGTGGAGTTACTAGGTCTGCTGTGACCAAACCACCTTAACAATTTGTTTTCTAAGAACAAGAGAAACTCTTAACAGCTACTGGAGGCAAATCGCCGAGTTTACGGCTGAAGTAAATCCTCCCCAAGCTTCCGGGTTCCTTTTTTGAGTGTTGCACCCAAATCTTTAGTTTGTGTACAGTTTTGGGGACCACAATGCCCAAGTCTCTGTTGCGGTGTACTGCATCACTTGCCCTGACCGGATCTGGTCCCACGTTACTGTGCTTTGTCCATGTACTAGTTTGTGCCCAGTGCTCTGTGGAGTGCAGTCTGTGCCTAAGACATCCTAGAAGGGGCGCTTAGGATGTATGGGTTTCCCCTCTTCTCCCCTTACAGGAGCCCGCTGCTCTGGAATCTGTCTCTGGGCTTTTTTACTAGTCAGTGTCTGCTTCTGTACTCGGGCTATGGCATCATATGCGTGAGAGACAACCTCTTTCTGTCTTGCTTGGCATAGGTAAGGGGGCACTGAGACATTGCCCTCTTTTTTTAACTGCTCTCTTAGATTTCTTCTCACAAAGATGGACTGGCCTGTGCAGCTGCCTGAGCTTTCTTATATGTCTGCTTCCATTGTGTGTCTGGGGTTATGTTGTTCTTTATGTATTATTAAGGAAACTTTCTTGTAAAAACTCATCTTCTGTTTGGTGCTACACCCTGTTATAGAGTATAAACAAAGGATTACCCCAAGGACTAAGGTTTTTGCATAAGAATTCTCTCTTACATTAAACACTGGAGAAGAGAGAGTAGTATAAATAATACATCTTAATTTCATGGGCTTCTTGTAATCTAGATGGTACCCACAAAGATTCCTTTTATTTATTATCTGCACAAGGGTGATTCTGAGTATCTTGTTCTACGTATACTGAAAGGAACACTCCTGCTTGAGGGCAAATTGTATCCTTACTATAATCTTAATAACAGTCTCAACGTAGCCAGGGTGGTAGTCTCCTGGTAAATTCTAACTGTCCCCGTTGGGTGCAGGAGTGGGTATAAAGAGGGTACAATCTAGATAACATAGAAGTCCTAGTAGATGTATATGTAATGTCAGAAGTTGCTCATTCAGAGTCAAAGGTGACTGCGTAACTGCCACACCCTCCATCGAAATTGTTTACATGAAGAGATCTCATTAGTATTATCTCTGCCTTACGAAACCATCGCATCAAAATGGGGGCCTGAAGCGTGAGTGGCCAAGCCCAGGTAGAAAGCGTTACTTTGCCCGTGGCGCGGCTGTTTTGGGCCGGAGTTCGATCCGGCGTCCCATATGGTCCCGAGCACCGCCAGGGAGTAATTCCTGAGTGCAGAGCCAGGAGTAACCCCTGAGCATTGCCGGGGCGTGACCCAAAAAGCAAAAAAAAAAAAAAAAAAAAAAGACCATGTAAATAACAAATTAAGCTGTGAGTGAATAAAACCCAGAAGCTCCCAAGCTAGCTAGGCATGTCATCCAACAGCGGCTCTTAGGAAGTACACCTTATTCTTGACCGTTTTAACAAATTTCATTCTGTGGACAGAGAAGTCATTTGAAGCGCAGCACAGAACCACAGAACCTGATCAAAATGCTGTGCTTTTGACCCAGTTGTTGCTGGCAGTTCTAGATGTCTTGTCCAGAGACTGCCACTCAGTCACACCGACTTCTGTATTCATATGAATTGTTCTCATCTACATGTCTTTATCTTTATTTGCAGTATACGACACCAGACACTGGTTGGGCCAACTTCTTGCACTTGATCATACTTACTTTTGATATCATCTACAGTCCAACTTGCATTAAGCCATGCTACTTTTTCTCATCAAAGCTGATTCTGCCACTTTTTATATTTCTCCCTGGTTTTATACTTTTTTAGGAATTGCTGTGATCCTTAGGTGTCTTGGCTTCTATCTTATCACTCTGCCTCTGACACAGGGTCTTCTTCTTATGTACCTGTGTTTTCATTTGACATTCCTAGTAATGACATTGTAACTGGATTCAGGATCTATCATAATGCAGGAATAACCACATCTTTAATACACCCACTGTAGAAGATGAATTGTTTGCAAATGACATCCTGGGACTTGAACGAATATTTTGTGGGAGGAAATAAACTGGTGTGGAACTTTTTGTAGTGCTTTAAATTTAGCCAGTCTTCCAAGACCCAGCTCCTGTGATCGTGATCTTAAGCAGTTCTGGAAAGAAGTAGAATGACAAAACCCAAGACTAAGTAGTGTCGCCTTAATGTTTTGCTGTTGCTCTGAAACAAGACTATTATTCCTGTGCATATAATATAAAGGGTGCATATTAACTCAAGAGCAAGGGGAAGGAGTAAGAATAAAATTTTTTGGGAGTTTAAATACATTTTTTCACTATTGCCAGTGTTTTCTTGCTTCTGAACTCCCATCTACAACTACTTTTAGGAGTTTATGGTATTTATTTTATTTTTTTATTTAATTACAGTGAGATACAGTTACAAAAATTTGCTCATGATTGGGTTTCAGTCACATATAATATTCCAACACCTTTACCTTCACCAGCATACCTTTCTTTCTTTCTTTTCTTTCTTTCTTTCTTTCTTTCTTTCTTTCTTTCTTTCTTTCTTTCTTTTTCTTTCTTTCTCTCTCTCTCTCTCTCTCTCTCTCCCTCACTCCCTCCCTCCCTCCTTCCTTCCTCTCTCCCTCTTTCTTTGCTTTTCTTTCTTTCTTTCTTTCTTTCTTTTTCTTTCTTTCTTTCTTTCTTTCTTTCTTTTTCTTTCCTTTCTTTCTTTCTTTCTTTCTTTCTTTCTTTCTTTCTTTCTTTTTCTTTCTTTGTTCCTTTCTTTCTTTGTTTCTTTCTTTCTTTCTTTCTTTCTTTCTTTCTTTCTTTTTTCTTTCTTTCTTTCTTTTTCTTTCTTTCTCTCTCTCTCTCTCTCTCCCTCCCTCCCTCCTCCCTCCCTTCCTTCCTCTCTCCCTCTTTTTTCTTTCTTTCTTTCTTTCTTTCTTTCTTTCTTTCTTTCTTTCTTTTCTTTCTTTCTTTCTTTCTTTCTTTTCTTTCTTTCTTTCTTTCCTTTTCTTTCTTTCTTTCTTTCTTTCTTTCTCTCTCTCTCTCTCTCTCTCTCTCCTCTCTCTCTCCCTCCTCCCTCCCTCCCTCCCTCCCTCCCTTCCTTCCCTCTCTCCCTCTTTTCTTTCTTTTTCTTTCTTTCTTTCTTTCTTTCTTTCTTTTTCTTTCTTTCTTTCTTTCTTTCTTTCTTTCTTTCTTTCTTTCTTTTCTTTCTTTTCCTTCCTTCCTTCCTTCCTTCCTTCCTTCCTTCACTTCCTTCCTTCCTTCCTTTTCTTCCTTCCTTCCTTCCTTCCTTCCTTCCTTCCTTCCTTCCTTACTTCTTTCCTTACTTCCTTCCCTTCTTCCTTCTTTTTCTTTCTTTTTTACATTTTCATGAGATCTTTTTGGATGCATATAGGTTGAGTTGTTTAAGCTGGATTTATTTTTAATAGAATATTTTATTTTTATTATACTATGAGAGATATGCAGTTACAAAAGCGTGTTCATATTTGGGTTTTCAGTAATACCGTGTTCCAGCACCCATCCCTCCACCAGTGCACATTTCCCTCTACCAATGTCCCATGATTTTCCCCCTCCTCCAGCCTGCAACTGTGGCAGGCGGTTTCACCTCTCTCTCTCTCTCTCTCTCTCTCTCTCTCTCTACTACTTCTTTTACACACTGTGGCTTTTTACTCCACCGTGCAGAGTTAAGAGAAGATTATCATACAGTATTAACACAGCAACAAGATTTTATTTTTAACAGTCCTCCTGTTCAGCCATGGTTACTGCAAGCAAGTGGATTATTTGCGCACGTCCCATCACCCACCCTACGCCTGCCTTCTGCCTTTACCTGCAGCTTCTTTCCTACACCACTCTCTCCTCACCATCTGCCGACCAGTACGAGATTCCCGAAGGTTATGTATATCCATACCACTTAACTACTTTCAACACTCAGTTCTTGTCCAGAGAGATCATTTCTAATTATTATAACTATTATTGTCATACTGGTCCCTTCTCTATATCACCTTTAGGTGTTTCTTATATTAAAAAACTGACATTTATTTTTATGATAGTTTCCTTCATTTTGTAATCTATCCAAAACTGATATTTGAATTTGAATTATAGTTACAAAGTTATTCATGATTGAGTTTCAGGCATACAAAAAGTGTTCCTACACCAATCCCTTCACCAATTAATCACTTTACTACAGTGTCGCGATTTCCTTCTTACATCAGGGTTCTGCTTAAATGCACCCATTTGAGAAACTTTTTTTTCTTTTTTCCTGCCCTCTCCCTCCCTGCGCCGGGCACTTTGTTTCCTTTGCCCACTACTGTTCACTGTATCCCACTGTATCACTGTCTTCCCGTTCATCATCGTTTTGTAGAAAGCTGGGGCTTATTGCTTATCTTTCCTTATATCCTGTCTCATGCAAGTAGAGCCCGGGGGCATAAAACTTTGCTCAGGAACATAAAGAACCTCAATCCTTTCTGGAATGAGGTCTATAAGTATTACTGGTATTTGGCATAACATCAAATACAGCTTGCGGTGGCCTGACAGGCTCTGCGTGTAGGTAGCATACTCTTGTAGTCATCTCTAAGTCCATCATATCACGATCATAAGCGGACTGTGATAAGCTTTTGTTTGCTCTGCTGAGTGGAGTTCTGACAAAGAAAATTCCGGATAACGCCGAAAAATAGAGCCCCTCATGGGTAGAGGTCGACGTCTGGCTCGTGCAAGAGCTCTGCACTGGGGTGTCGGGCCAGGGCTACGGCTGCCATCCCTCCTGGGTGCCTCGTGAGTAGCTGGAGCTCAGGGGAGAGCAAGTAGCAACTCCTTACATGTCTCTGTCTCTGGATCAACGTCCACCTGGGCGGATTAAAAAATGTCCACTACTGTTACGTGGGATTTTGTGCGTAATAAACTTTACCTCCTTTAAAAGTACCTAGTCTACCTGGTGAACTTTTCATCTTTTAAAGTATAATAGTGTTGCCATTTTTTAAATCTACAAGAAATCTTAATATATATTTGTTCTACAGGGAGAAGAAAATTTTTCATGCATAGATTATATATTTAAATGTACCGCCCCTGCGAGCAAATAAAGCGTCAGATTTGCCCTCTAAATAAGTTTTTAACTGTGCCACCGTCACCATGCAACAAAAAGCCCGACTTACTGGTGGCGTCCAAATCAAAGCGTTTGCAAAAGCAGCACTTGATAAACCTGGGCGCCAATGGTCTTAAGATCTCCACCAACTGGGGAATCCATTGGTGAGATATGCTCTGCCAATTCCATCAAGTAAGACAAGAGTTAATTGCAGAAGGTGAATCGGTCTGAAAATTACCCAGCGTCTGCAGATGGTAAGAAACATATTGGTTTCTGTGTGTGTCTGTGTCTCTGTCAGAGAAGAGAGAGAGAGAGAGAAAGAGAGAGAGAGAGAGAGCGGAGACAGACAGAAAAAGACAGAATGAATCTTGGAGTTTAATGATTTTTCCAGTAGCCACAAACTCAACGCTGGCATCAAAATTTTTACAGTGAAGGTAGGCAGCAAATTCAGCAAAAAAGAAAAGGTACATAGGGCGAAGTGCAGGGGTGCAGCAGTTTAAAGGCTTCCCCATATTGTTCACTGCCGATTCACAAAGGGCCCAGCTAATTCCTCTATTGAAGCAAATCATTGATAATTCATGTGAAATATCTGAACAGCTTATTAGAAATAAAGTGCCCTGTTTTTTGGTTTTTAATTGAGCGATGGTAGTGGCAGCGGGTGGGATTTGGTTTCTAAACATGGCAGATACAAAATATAAAATTCAGACTCTCTCTGAAAGGCAGCAGGTGTTCAGTTGAAATCATGTTCCAGTTTAGGGACAATTTTGAGCCACTATTAGTGGTGAATGGTAGGAAATCCTTCTTTTTTTTTTTTTCTTCTTTTTTAATATTTTATTATACCACCGTGAGATATACAATTACAAAGATGTTCATAAGATGTTCATATTTGGGCTCTCTGGGCTCATACTAGTCTTCCAGCACCCATCCCTCCACCAGTGTCCTTTCCTACCACCAACGTCCCCGATTCCCTTACTCCCCTCACTGCCGCCTGCCTCTATGGCAGGTCCTTTGATTCTTTTTCTTTATCTTTTCTTTCCCTTCTACATTATGGATTGAATACATACATTAAGAGGTTGTCATGTGTATCTTTTTTTGCCCACCCCAGTATTTAATGCTTTCAGTTCTAGGTTGGTGTTGCACTTTCGACAATTATTCAGCACACTGTTCCATACTCTGTCTTACCCCAGCCTCTGACTCCCACACGTTTGTGATAGATAATTTCCACCTTTGGCAAGACCACCTGATCCAGGTTTAAAAGCCTGACTAGCGGACATTGGTACCATAAGCCAGACATATATATATTTATGTCTTGCTAGCTAAATTTGAGTCATTCTATATCTGTCTCTCTCCTTCTGGCTAATTTCCTCAACATGATCCTCTCCACATGTCCATCCATTTATAGCTAAATTCCCCATAACTTCCCTCTTCCTAACAGCTGCACAGTATTCCCATTTATAGATGTGCCAAAGTTTCTTTATCAGGCATTCCAGTTCTCGAAGCTTACTGGTTGTTTCCAGATTCTGGCTATTCTGAATAGTATGGGCTATGAAAATAAAAGTGCAGATGTGTTTTCTCTGTGTTTTGGCTTCCCATTGCCCTCCCCAAGAGTGGTATGGCAGGGTCAGCTAGGAACTCAATTTCTAGTCTTTGGAGGAAGGTCCAATATTTTCCAGAAACACTGTACCAGTCGACATTCCCACCAACAATGGGCCAGAGTCTCCTTTTCCCGCATCCACGCCAGCACTTGTTGTTCTTGCTCTTTTGGATATGTGCTTGTCTCTGTGCTGTAAAATGATATCTCATTGTGGTGGTTTGCATCTCTCTGATGATTAATGATGATTGAGCATTTTTCTTTTTTAAATTTTTTAGTTTACAATTACAAAGATATACAATTAAAAGTTCATATTTGGGTTTTGGTCATACAGTGTTCCAGCACCCATCCCACCACCAGTGCCCATCTCCAACCACCAATGTCCCGGGTTCCTTCCCTCCTCCCCCAGCCCTCCTCCATGGAAGGTTCTTTATTTCTTTCCCTTTCTCTCTCTTTCTCTTTTCCTTCCCTCAGACTATGGATAATAGAACATACATTAAAGGGTTGTCATGTGTATCCTTTTGCCTCTATTTTTTTATATCTAAATTTTTACTTCACTTTTATTTATTTATTTTTAATTTTTATTATACCACCGTGAGACATGCAATTACAAAGGTGTTCATAATTTTGTTCTTGGTAATACAGTATTCCAGCACCCCCTCCCTCACCAGTGTACCCCATTTCCACCACCAATGTAACCCACCCCTTCCCGCCACCCCCAGGCTGCCTCAATAGCAGGTACTCCAGTTTCTCTCTTTTCTCTCTGTCTCTCTCTGTCTCTGCATCTCTCGCCCTCTTATTTTCCACACATTGTGGCTAGCTCTGCAGATATTTAGAGTTTATCATAAGTCTCTTTGTGTATATTCAATGGTGAGTTTTAGAATCTGCCATTACCATTTCCCACATTTAGTAAAACACTGGTATCTATTTATATCCTATTAATGAATGCAGTCATGCTATCTGTCCTTTCCTTCTGACTAATTTCACTCAGCATGATAGTCTCCATGTCCATCCATTTGCAGGTAAATTTCATAATTTCGTCTTTTCTGACAACTGCGTTTACTTCACTTTTAAAATTGCACTTCTAAGAAAAATACCCCGACAATTGTTAGCTCACTGTTCCATTTTCTGTCTTACCTAGCCTCTGACTCCCACACGTTTGTGATAATTTCCACCTTTGACAAGACCTCCTGATATATGTTACTTGACCTTGGATATTGGTATCATAATATGTACATATATATTTATGTTATACAAATAAATGCAGTCATTCTGTATCTGTCTCTCTCCTTCTGGCTAATTTCGCTCAACATAATCTTCTCCATGTCCATCCATTTATAGGCAAATTTTATAACTTCATTTTTCCTAACAGCTGCATAGTATTCCATTGTGTAGCTGTACCAAAGCTCTTTATCCAGTCATCGATTTTCGGGCACTCTGGTTGCTTCCAGATTCTGGCTATTGTGAATAATGCTGCTATGAACATAAAAGTAGGGATGGTGTTTCCGCTGCGTATTTTTGGTTTCCCAGAGTAGATTCCCAGGAGTATATGGCTGGGTCAAATGTGAGTTCAATTTTTAGTCTTTGGAGGAATGTGATGAGCATTTTTTTCATCTCTTTTGGCCATTCAAATTTCTTCCTTGTTGGAAGTTTCTGTTCATTTCTTCTCCCCATTTTTTGATTGGGGTTGTTTGTTTTCTTCTTGTAAAGTTCTACCAGTGCCTGATATACCCTGGATATTAACCCATTATCAGAAGGTTATTGGGTTAGTATTCTTTCCCATTCTGTGGACTGTCTTTTGTATCTTGGTCACTGTTTCTTTTGAGGTGCAGAAGGTTTTTAGTTCATGTAGTCCCATATGTTTATCTTTTCTTCTAGTTGCTTTGTTAGTGATGTTTCACCTTTGAAGATGCCTTTAGCTTCAATGTCGTGGAGGGTTTTCCCTATATTTTCTTTAATGTACTTTATGAATTCAGGTTTGATATTGATATCTTTAATCCATTTTGATCTGATTTTTGTGAATGGTGTTAGACACAGGTCCAAATTCATTTTTTTTACATGTAGCTGCCCAGTTTTCCCAAAACCACCTGTTGAAGAGGCTTTCCTTACTCCATTTTGGACTCTTTTTACACCTTTATCAAAGATGAAATGATCATGTGTTTGAGGTTGGGTGTCAGGATACTCAATTCTATTCCATAGGTCCACAGGTCGGTTTTTATTCCAATACCATGCTGTTTTAATTACTACTGCCTTGTAGTGCAGTTTGAAGTTGGGAAAGGTGATGCCTCCCATCTTTCTTTTTCCCCAGGATTGCTTTAGCTATCCCTGGGGTTTTATTGTTCCATACAAATTTCAGGAGTGTTTGGTCAATTTCTTTGAAGAATGTCATGGGTATCCTTATAGGGACGGCACTGAACCTGTACAAAGCTCTATGGTGTATTACCATTTTGACTTTGTTGATTCTCCCCATCCATGAGCAGGGAAAGTGTTTCCATTTCCTCGTGTCCTCTTTTATTTCTTGGAGCAGTGTTTTGTAGTTTTTCTTTGTATCGTCCCTTTCTACACTTGGCTAAGCTGATTCCTAGGTATTTGATTTTCTGTGGCACAATTGTAGATGGGATTGTTTCCTTATATCCCTTTCTTCTCTTTTGTTATTTGTATATAGGAAAGCCACCAACTTTTGGGTGTTGATTTTGCATCCTGCCACTCTACTATATGTGTCTATTGTTTCTAGGAGTTTTTGGTAGTGAATTTAGGGTTCTCTAGGTATAATATCATGTCACTTGTGAATAATGATGGCTTGACTTCTTCCTTGCCTATCTGGATGCCCTTAATGTCCTTTTTATTCTCTGATTGCTATGGCAAGTACTTCCAGTACTATATTGAATAAAAGAGGTGATAATGGGCAACCTTGTCTTGTTCCTGATCTTATGGGGAAGACTTTCAGTTTTTCCTGATTGAGATTGATGCTCGCTGTGGGCTTTTGGTAGATGACTTTGACTATATTGAGGAAGGTTCCTTCAGTTCCCATTTTTCTGGAGGGTTTTAATCATGAATGGGTGTTGGATCTTGTCAATTGCTTTCTCTCTCCTCCATATGATAGGATCATATGGTTTTTTTATTTTTTTTCTTATTGATATGATGGTTTATGTTGATTGACTTGTGAATGTTGAACCATCCTTGCATTCCCAGGATGAATCCTACTTGGTAATGATGTATAATCTTTTTTGATGAGTCTTTGGATTCTGTTTGCTAGTATTTTGTTGAAGATCTTAGCATCTGTGTTCATCAGGAGATTGGTCTGTAGTTTTCTTTTCTTTGTGTTATCTCTCCCTGCTTTGGGTATCAGGGGTGATATGTGTCTCGTAGAAGCTGTTTGGAGTGTTTCTATTTCTTCTATTTCCTGGAAGGCTTGAAAAGGACTGGCAGTAGGTCCTTATTAAAGGTTTGGTAGAATTCACTAGTGAATCCATCTGGACCTGTACTTTTTGTGTTTGGGCAGACTTTTAACTACTGTTTTAATTTCCTTGATGGTGATAGTTTTATTCAGTTATTGCAGGTCTTCTTGTTTCAGCCGTGGGAGGTTATAGGACTTCAGGAATTTATTAATTTCTTCTAGATTCTCGTGTTTCACGGCATACAGACTCTCAAAGTAATCTCTGATGATCTTTTGGATTTCTGTGGTTTCTGTTGTGATGTAACCATTTTTATTTCTGATTCTGATTATTTGGGTTCTCTCTTTCCCTGTCCTTACAAATCTTGATTGTGGTTTGTCAATCTTGTTAGTTTTTCAAAGAACCAGCTCTTGGTTTCATTAATCTTTTGGATTGTTTTTTGGGTTTCCAAGTCATTGATTTTTTTCTCTATGTTTTATTATTTCCTTCTTTCTGCCTGGGTTGGGCTCCTTTTCTTGATCTTTTTTAATGTTTTCAGCTGTGTAGTCAGGTAATTTATGTGGGCCCTATCTTCTTTCCTGATGAATGCTTGCAGAGCTATAAACTTTCCTCTTAACACGGCTTTTGCCGTGTCCCACAAGTTCTTATAGTTGGTGTCTTCATTTTCATTTGTTTCCAGGAATCTTGGGTTTCCTGTTTGATTTGTTCTATGACCCATTGGTTGTTCAGCAGTGAGTTGTTCAGTGGTAGGAACCTTCTTTAGATCTTAAATTCTGCGACAAACTAGTCTAGAACATAGTCTTTCTAAGATTAGGTCTTTCTTAGTCTTAACTGAATTTGTCTGGGAACTTTATACATTTAGCTTAGTATTGAGGGGGTAAAAAAAAAACACCCTTTACCTATATTTATTTTTGCATAGTGATCCTGAATTGAATGGAAATATATATACAATACCAAATAAAAGCAGTAAGGGCTAACAAAAATACTTAAAAAGAATATACTTTCTTGGGGTTAGTTCAGTGTTCTCTTTAAACTTTTTTTTTAAGCCTCCACATCTTGTACTATTTTTCAAAGAAGAAAGTCAAATCAAGGAATACTTAGGGTGAAATAAATTTGAAGTTTGAACTATTCAAAGACAGATTCTCTCCTTTTGGTAACAGATAACTTCTATCACAGATATGGTCAAGGGACATTGCATATAACTTATTTATTGTGGATGACAGGAAAGGGATAGTAGGTGGGAAACTTAAGAATATAAAATAGGAATATTAGGAAAAATATTTTTTCAGATAAAAGTTTATTACATATTTTTTTGCACTTAAATACTTTATTTTATTTTTTTTCACAGATTGTTTCTAGTTTAGAAGAAACTTATGGGCCTACCACTAAAGTGGAAGAAAGACCAGCTTTAAAGTTTGAACAGGAAGATTTAAGTTTTTCTGTAAGTATAGATTCACCAATATAGAGACTTTAAGATTGTAAATACTAAGGTTTCTTTTGGAGTCTTTATATGTTCTCACTTACTTGCCCTGAAAATGATCATTTTAGAACACTTGAAAGGAGTGACTAATTTTGCATCTTTTTCCTATAATTAAAGTTTAATTAAGGTGTATTTTTTATCTTGACTCTGCATATAATGCTGCTTTGCCATCTAAAGCATGTGGTTGG
>JAJIBD010038551.1:0-10094 GCA_021461705.1 Cryptotis parvus
CGGTGCAGTTCCAAAAGTAGGCTTTTAATAGTACAAAAAGCTCTTCCACAGCACTCAATATAATGAATTAACTTTAGCTCTGGTCCGAAACTTTGACCATACAAAAGAGCCTAAGTTCTCCCACCAAAAGAGAGAGGATCTCACCTGAGCTGAGTCCTACAGAAGAAGGAGCAAAAGGCCAAAAGAGCCAAAAAAGCCAAAAGCCAAAAGCAAAAAGGCCAAGAGAGCCAAAGGTGAAGGCTGAGGAACCAAAGGCAAAAGGTGAATGGGCCTCAAGTCAGCCCCTTATATACACCAAAGTAATCCAACAGGGAGGGGCATGTCAACAAAGAACTCTAAACAGAGTGTAGTGCCACACCTTATTGCAGGTATAAACAAAGGTTATGCCAAGGACTAAGGAGATTATCTCTTATGTAAAACACTGGAGGAGAGTGGCTGATATAAAGTAATACATCTTAACTTCATGAGCTTCATGTAATCTAGATGGTATCCACAAGGTCCTTCTTATTATTATCTGCACCAGGGTGATTCTGAGTATCTTGTTCTCGTGTACTGAAAGGGTCACTCTTGCCTGCTTAGAGCAAACTAGTATGATCCTTCCTATAGTCTTCCCCATAGTCTCAGCGTAGCCAGGGTTGTAGTCTCCTGGTAATCTAACTGTCCCACGCTGGGTGCAGTGGGTATAAAGAGGAGCCGTGCCCAATCTAGGAAACATAGAAGTCTTAGTAGATGTATAAGTCAGAAGTTATTCAATCAAGGTGACTTCTGTAAGTGCCACACCCTCTAGCAGTGTTTACATAGAAGAGAAGTCTCATTAGAATGAACCTTGACTTAAGTAGATTAAGCTGGGAGTAGGCAAAACAAATAAAACTCCCAGAATAGCTAAACCTGTCCTCCAACAGGTCAGAAGGGTAAGAGCTAAATTCAGACAGGGCATAGCTTGTGCCCTAAGTTGGAGTTTAATCTTTCCCCTCACAGTGTAGGCCCAATGAAAGGTGATTTTTTATAATGGTGGTGCAGTACTGCACTGAACAAAAGTATGAGCAGCTTTGATTTCCTAGCTTATGTTCAAATATTGATTTCCTGTTTGTGTGACGTAGGGAAAGTAACCTAACCTCTGAATATCCCTTTCCCCATGAGTAAAGAAAATAGTATTTTTTGTGTTGGAAATATTAAGAAAAAGCACCTAAGCACTTGCTCTGTAATATATGTTTACCAAATGGTGATTATGATTGAATTTTAATTACAAACAGCTTAAAAGACATAGGGATATGCTTCTCAGATTATTACTATTTCAACAAAGGTAGTTGAAATAGCAAGATCATATTTGATATAGTGGCAACTTGCATGATGTAATAATATAATTATAATGATTTATTGATTGCATGCTATATACTCTGTTGTGCAAAAGTGATTCATATACAACATTAAATTCTGTCCATTAACATAAGAGTACTGCTATTACTTGTCCAAATTTTACAATGAAGGAATTACGGTCCAACCCAAAAAGATCAGTGACATGCAAAATTACAGCTTGGCAGTGGCGGAATTTAAATTTCCACCCATGAGGGTCCAACCACAGAGTCTATTGTATGCTCTTACAGCCAGCATCTTTCACAGCAAGTTTTTCTTTGAAGTACAGAGTGGCGTATCCCATATGGTCCCCATGCTCTGCCAGGAGTAATTTCTGAGTGCAAAGCCAGAGTTAAGCCCTGAGCACCAACAGGTGTGTCCCTTCCCCGAGCAACCAGCCATAGCATGCAGAGCTTCAAGACGCAATGGGAAAGCTGGCACTCAGCTATCCCCTAGCTCAGCTTGACCATAAGGCTCCCAGGACATATGGGTTTTGGGGAGGGGCCATCACCTCTTGGGGCCCTGGAAGCAGCCAGATAAGACCCCACCACAATAGCCACCATTTTTGCTGTCCTGGATGTTGCAGCACATCAGAACCCCCTGGGAGAGACACTGATCTCAAGACCAGATTAACAGAGTAGCCAAGTTTGAGCCTCAGGTAGGCAGCTCCCAGAAGTGAAGTCACCAAGCATTTGTCTGATGGAGCTGGGGCCACACTTTCCCTCTCTCTCTGTAGGGAAGCCCAGTGGCCCTGCCCAGGAACTGCCCTGGGGTAACCAGCCATAGCATGCAGAGCCTCAGAAGCAACGGGGAGAGCTGGCATTCAGCTCTCCCCTAGTCCAGCGACCAAGAGGCCTCCCTAAGTCACGTGGCGCTTGCGGCCCTGTGGTCCATCAAATTAGTGGAACCAATCATGCCCTAGAATATATCCATTCCACATGTGCAGGAAAGGTAGGCAGGAGGTAGAGAGAGAGAGAGAAAGGAAATACACAACCTGCCATGGAGGTGGGCTGGGGAGGGGAGGGAGATGGGGACATTGGTGATGGGAGATGTACAGGTTGAGGGATGGGTGTTGGAACACGTAGAACATGGACATCTTGTAATTGTATGTCTAAAGGTGGTGTAATAAAATAATAATAAAAAACACACAAAACAAGACAAAATAAAAAGAAAAGAAAAGGGAATGGAGAAACAAAATAAACTGGATAGGGCACTTGCCTTGCACTTGACCAACCTGAGTTCAATCCCTGCCATCCATATGGTCCCCAAAACCATCCAGGAGTAATCCCTCAGTGTAGAGCCAGGAGCAAGTACTAACAGTTGGATGTGGGTCAAAACCAAACAAAAAATTAATTTACCTGATATCTACCAGAGACAGTAAATGAGAATTCAAATGAAGAGCTACATGTTCATTTTAATGAAATTTTTAATTTCTTGCTTTGCCTCTGTAGCTCTGACTCCTCAAAGCACAAATGTCATCATCTTCAATCCTTTATTGTGTATCTGATTTAGTTAGAATGGAATAATTCAAATCCTTTATGCATATGCAAGTAATGCCTGTGTATCATAAAAATAATACACTTGATAGCAGCCATTCTTTTGTTATAAGAATACAAAGACAACATCTATCCAGAGATGAATAGGCTAAAACCTGTAGTATGTATATATACGTAAATAAATACACACACACTGGATTATTATTTAGCTACAAAAGGAAGAAAATGAATGAATGAAAGAAAAATGAACAAATGAAAGAAAAAATGAATGAAAGAAAGAAAAAAGCATGAATGGATCTAGAGAGAATTATGGTGAGTGAAATAAATCAGGGAGTAAGAGGAAGTTGGTGAAGGCTGGGAGGGCACTGAGACAATGGCAGGGGTGAAATAGACACTTTGAAGGGTGTGGTGTTGGAACATTGTATGCATGAAACCCTGTTATTGACATTGCTACAAATCGTGTGATGACTGAAATAAAGATTTGTTAAAAATAGTTATGACCCACCCTGTCATAGACACTTTGAAGGGTTGTGGTGTTGGAACATTGTATGCATGAAACCCTGTTATTGACATTGCTACAAATCGTGATGACTGAAATAAAGATTTGTTAAAAAAATTCTGACCCCTGCACCTTTTTATCATAAGGTGATGGATATATTACCTAGCTTCATGTTGGTCGTCATTTTTTTTTTTTTTTGGCTTTTTGGGTTACACCTGGCAATGCTCAATGATTACTCCTGGCTCTGCACTCAGGAATTACTCCTGGCTCTGCACTCAGGAATTACTCCTGGCAGTGCTCAAGGGCCCATATGGGATGCCAAGGATCTAACCCTGGTCGGTCGTGTACAAGGGAAACGCACTACCAGCTGTTTATTCCGCCCCCAATTATTTTAACATATTTTATATGTATCTGATATTGTCATACTTTATACCTTAAATAGATAAAATGCTGTACAGTTAATATAACTTAGTAAATCTGGTTTTAAAAAATCATTGTTTCCCTCTCTTACTAATTCATTCTTTTTTTTCTGGCTTTTTTTGGTCACACCCGGCAATGCTCAGGGGGTTACTCCTGGCTCTGCACTCAGGAATTAATCCTGGTGGTGCTCGGGGACCATATGGGATGTCGGGGATGGAACCCGGGCCGGCATAGGCTGGCTGCGTGCAGTAAGGCAAAAGCCCTACCCTGCTGGGCTATCGCTGCGGCCCCATAATTCATTCTTTTTATATGAATTGCAGTTCATAATAATTACATGCAGGGGGGATTAGGAATAGCTCAGTGGTGTCAGCCTGAGCCTATGAATTTGATCCCTGGCACCATCCTACATCTGCACAGCCCAAGTGTGATCTGGGCAACACTGCCATTTGTAGTTCCAGGAGTCCCTGAAAAATGCTACAATTTCCAGTGCATCAACTTAGTGTGAGAGCACCTCCAGTGAAAGTGCAGCGACCCCTGGGTGCTCACTGAGACTAAGCATGGAAGCCAGGGTAACACCAGAATTTATGCGAGATCCAGATAAGCCCTGTAACTGAAGATTGGGGCACAGCTAGCCTCTCAAGTACCCCCCAACAGTATGTGACTCACCTCCATCCCCAGGAGCACACCACAATCATGGGTGTGCAACTCCTGATCACAATATCTACAAAAACAAAGATAAAAAAGTTACACAAAGGCTAAGTTTTTGGGTAGGGATTTTTTTTTCCTCCTAAATTTTTCTTTTTTTTTTTTTTTTAAGTATTTTATTATACCACCGTGAGATATACAAATAAAAGATATACAATTAAAAAGGTCATGTTTGGGTTTTTCATACAGTGTTTCAGCACCCGTCCCTCCACCAGTGCCCATCTCCCACCACCAACATCCCCGGTTCCTCCCCCTTCCCCAGCCCTGCTCCATGGCAGGTTCTTTATTTCTTTCCCTTTCTCTCTCTTTCTCTTTTCCTTCCCTTCCAGATGGGTAGGGATTTGGGGCCACACTGAGCTGTGCTTAGGGCTTACTCCTGACTCTGGACTCAGGAATCACTCAGAGTGGTGCTTGGGGGACCATATGTGGCCAAGGATTGACCAAGGTTGGTCATATCCAAGGCAAGTAATTTTAAATTTTACCTTTTGTGTGTGTGTGGTGGAGTCACACCTGGTAGTGCTTAAAGCATACTACTAGCTCTGTGCTCAGGGGTCACTCCAGGTGGGATTGGTGAGCAGGAAAGCAGTATAAGTTCTGGGATTGAACCCAGGTTGGTCCCATGCAACGCAAAACACCCAATTGCTGTACTATCTCTCCCACCCCTAAAACTTAATTCTTTATTATAAAATTTTAAAGTGAGTGTGGGAATTTAGTCAATTACTGAAAGCTGTGATTATAACAACATTGTGGACTCTGGTCCTATCTGACTTAAGCTCCAAGGTGGATTCATCAGAATAAACTACTTCATAACCCACACAAAATGTGAAAATCTGACCTTACTAGAGTCTGTTGTGTTCTCAGGAATTCCCTGTGCATATATCAAAATGAGAATAGAAAGAAAGCGACATCAACATTGAACACTTTATCATGTATAAGGATTGACTGGTATCTAAAAGCTTTGTAATGGGAGCTTATAAATGTAAGACATTATTGAACAAAAGTAAGGATGAGCATTATTCCTTGTTTAAAGCCAGATAGTTTTTTTATATTCAATGGTGAGTTTTAATCTTCCATTACCATTTCCCCCACTGGTATCTATTTATATCCTATTAATGAATGCAGTCATTCTATATCTGTCCTTTTCCTTCTAATTTCACTCAGCATGATAGTCTCCATGTCCATCCATTTGCAGGTAAATTTCATAATTTCATCTTTTCTGACAGCCATATAGTATTCCATAGTGTAGATGAACCACAGTTTCTTTAGCCAGTCCTCTGTTCTCGGGCATTTAGGTTGTTTCCAGATTCTAGCTATAGTGAATAGCGCAGAGATGAATAAAGAAGTACAGATAGTGTTTCTGCTATGCGTTTTCGGTCTCGGGTATATTCCCAGGAGTGCTATTGCTGGATCAAATGGGAGCTCAATATGTAGTTTTCGGAGGAATGCCCATATTGTTTTCCAAAAGAAGCCAGATAGTTTTACTAAACACAATTTACTTAGAAAGATGTGAGGTAAGAGAAAGGAATATCTGTCAAGAGAGAACATAGATTTCTCTAGAGTGGGAAAAGCAGAAAGAATGACAAGTATTCAAGGGAGAACACGGGCAAGGAAAAGCAATTCCAGGATAATATTATTCTTTGCTAATAAATTTTTGTTATTTTCTGACTTAGGTACACGTAAAATGCATCTATACATTGACTCAAATGTATAAATCCTGACACTTCTTCAATTTGGGGACATTAACTGAAAGTACAGAGTTCAAGCACTAGGTGTCAGCAGAAGATTGATTTAGAAACATCCAGATTTCTTTCTCTTTATTTTATTTACTTAAAAATTATAACAATAAAATCAGATAAGTTTCCAGATTAATTAAAAAATACCAACTCACTTCCTTGTTGCTATAACAACAGGAGCAGGGGAGAGGCCTGGTTACTACTGTGTGAAGTAGGTCCCTCAGGGGAGCTCTTCATGGTTTAAGGACATTGTTAGCCTCAGTTTGACACTCAATTTTCTGACATCTCGAAATTTTAGGTGTTAGAATTTTGTAGATAAAGGTGGAGGGATGAGTCTACTCCTGTGAGCCAAGTTCTGAAACATTTAAACAGTAATTTGACAGAGAAATCAAATGTTCAAGCTGAACAAGGCACTCATCCTAAATAACTTAATGGACTCTATTCCCACACAGACAAGAAGCATGAAATGAGCTTAGAGATCACTTTGAAGATTAAGGAACTTGACGATCCTAAGGGTAGCTCAAGCATACAATGTTGAATAAGTTTAGGATATTTGTGTCTTTCCCTTTAATGTCCAGAACTTTCCCCCTTTTCCTGTATTTTTATCACTGTAAATGGTACATCCATACTTCAGTTATTGAAAACAAGAATTTTGGATGGGATGGAAATGTATCATAATATGTAAGTAAATTCTAACTTGATCCAGCAATACCATTCCTAGGCCTATTCAAAATACATGAAAGCGCTAATTTAAATATGTGTGTGTGTGTGTGTGTGTGTGTGTGTGTGTGGTTTGTAGGGCCACACTTGAGGTGCTCAGGGCTTACTCCTTGCTCTGAGTTCAGGAACAACTCCTGGTGGCTTTGGGGGACCATATGGGGTACTAAAGATCAAATTGAGTTGCCTTCATATAAGGCAAGTCACTTCCTGCTCCAGCTCCCACCCATAGAAAAGATATTTTCACTCTCCTGTGTTCATAGCAGATTTATGCAAAATAGCCAAAACAGTGAATGAATCACCTAAGTGCTCATTAACAATGACTGGATTAAGAAGTTGAAGAATATATACAAGGGATTACTACTCTGCTGTTAAAAAAGATTAAATCATGCTACTGGGACAAAATGGATAGAAATTGAGGTAATCAGATTAAGTAAAACAAGGAAATGAAAGGCAATTAGTAGATGTTTCAGTTATGTGTGGAATATGAATTACTAAAGCAAATGAAAAGGAACATCAACTCTTAATTCAGTTCCTAGACTAAGTTAAAACTATGGTGGTTTCCAGAGGGAAAGAGTGGGGGGAAGCAGTGGTTAGAGGGATCTTTTTAGTGGTGGGAAGGCCCTGATGGTTGGTGGGTGTGGTGATAATTATATATATATGTATATATATGTATATAGAGGGAGAGTCCATAATATTGTAAACAAATAATAATCAATAAAGTGGTATGGGGGTATCATCTTCAACTCTTCCTTCATCCTTTTCATAACCAAAGAATGACCAAGTTCTGCCAATTCTACCTCCTTAGTATTTCTTACATCTGTCCCATCCTATGTCTGCTTTAGTGGTCAAAAGATTTGATCGACACTGATGTGACACCATTTTCCTAAACTTTGTGCAATAACTGGTTGGGGGAATGTTTTTAATCCTTCATATTTCCACTCATGAGGCAAATCTGATGCTATCATCTGCAAATGTTAACAAGTCCATATCAAGATATATTCCAAACTCAAGCACAAACCCTAAGGTCTTCAGCTATCTCATCCCTGCCTACCTTCCAAGTATATTCACCCCCTGCCTTATTATGTTAGTATAACTAAAATCATCATGGTTTGAGTAAATTTGCACCCAGACTCCTGGCTTTTAACACCATGTTATATACTTTAGACTCCCAAATTTGCATGTCCAATACAGACCATTCCGTTCAGCTCTAGGTTCATGTACTTTTAGATTCTGAACTTCTACTTATATGTATTTAGACTTCTTCCATTTTTAACTTATCCAAAATTGAACCCAGGTAGGCACCTCTCCAAGCAAGTCAGAAAGGAAGGACGGAGGGAAGGAGGGAGGGAGGAAGTGAAGGAAAGAGGGTTGGAGGGAGGGAGAGAGGAAGGATAGAAGGAAAGGAGAGGGAGGAAGGGAAGGAATCAGGGGTAGGGAAGGAGGGAGGAAGAGAGGGATGGAAAGGAGGGAAGGAGGGAAGGAAGGAAAGAAGGAAGGAAGGAAGGAAGAAAGGAAGGAAGGAAGGAAGGAGGGAAGGAAAGAAAGAAAGAAAGAAAGTAGGAAGGATGGAAGGAAGGAAGAAAGGAAGGAAGGAAGGAAGGAAGGAAGGAAAGAAAGAAAGAAAGTAGGAAGGATGGAAGGAAGGAAGAAAGGAAGGAAGGAAGGAAGGAAGGAAAGAGGAAGGAAGGAAGGAGGGAAGGAAGAAAGGAGCTCCTGGAATCCATGCTCCTTCTGCAGTCTTACAAATATCGGGGGATGGAGAAATAGTACAGGGTAGTTAAGGCACTTGCCTTGAATGATGCTGATCCAGGTTTGATCCCCCAGCACTGTATATGGCTCCCCAAGTATTGCCATGAACTTTGCCTGAACACAGGCAGGAGTAAGCCATAAGCACAACTGTGTATGTGTAATAAACCAAAACCAACCAACCAAACAAAAAGTCTCAGTAAATGGCATTTCCAGCTTCCCCTTGCTCAGAACCAACCGATAGCGCCCACCCCACCCCCACTCCCCCACAGGGCAAAATGATGTAGTTCTGAATGTAGTTTTCATAGCTGTCAGGAGACACCTTGACTCCTGTTTTCACTTATGCCGTGCATTTCAATCCATCTGGAGAGAATAACTTTCCTTCATACAATGTCCAAAATTTGACTGCATCTTTATCACCACTGTGATAAATCAGATTCAAGTCACCGTTTTCATTTTCCCTGATTATTGCTATTTTCCTAACTGCTCTTCCTTCTGCTATATGTACCCACAATGAGTTTCTTTCAATAAAGTAGCCGGAGTGGTCTTCAACCCTCCAGTGGTTTCCTGTCTCAGAGCAAAGTCAAACTCCTTGGACTTGTCTAAATGATATATGTGACTAGCTTCTCCAAAATGGCAGAGACATTGCTAGCAGCCTTTACATTTGCTGCACTGCTTCTGGGGGCAGCCCCAGAAGCACACTACTCCTATCCTTTCTTCAAATCTTTTACTCAAAATCTATTTCCATGTTGACACTTCTCTATATAAAACCGCTCCCGAAGACACCTTCAATCCACCCTTTTTTCTATCCTCTTCTAATAAACTACATGCCATGACTAGGCATTTGGTTGCACAACTTTCCCTATTAGAATGTCAGCTCTATAAAGACAGAGATTTTCATCAGTTTTGTTGAAGGTATGTCCCAGTGACTAGAACAGTGCCTGCAAACAGTGTCAAATAGTAATGATTGCACAGCTTTTATTATTTTACATACAGGAACTTTCTTTCCTGTGTTTCCTGTTTATGCTATTTTTAAGGTTTATGTTACTAGATCTGTCCAAAAGGCTTCTCCTTCTCTTAGTATTTTCCTCTATGAGTTTCTTGTCATTCTAAAGATGTTTTTATTATTTGGTGGTTTTGTTTCTGGACTAGACCGATCTATTGCGGACTTTTTCTGTCTCTTTGCTTAAGGATAACTCCTGGAAAGGTTCATAGGACCATATGGGGTGGCAGAGATCAAACCCTGTTTGGTCACTTGTAAGATAAGCACACTACCCGCAATACTATCCCTCTCACCCTATAGTTCATTTTTTAAACAGTTTTATTGAGTTGTGTAACATATAATGTATTTAAAGTATAAATTTAAGGGGCCAGAGCGATAGCACAGTGGGTAGGGCATTTGCCCTTGCAAGCAGCAGACCC